>CM038793.1:38160644-38198436 GCA_021764765.1 Vicia sativa | reverse complement strand
AGATGAAGATGTTCGAGCGGCATTTGATTTGCCCAAGCTTATTAGGAACATGAATGGGTGGTCATGCCATTACAAGCCTAAAAACACGGAGCAACATATCAGGGTAATGAATTCTATATTCCATGATTTTATTGAGGATTTTATGCAGGTTTATATTGATGATATTATAATAAATTCGAACAATAAATTGACGCATCTGCAACATCTTCGAAAATCCTTTGAAAGGATGAAGAAATATGGGTTGAAAATGAATCCATTAAAGTGTTCTTTTTGTGTGCAGGCAGGTGATTTTTTTGGCTTTGTGGTGCACAAAAAGGGCATAGAAGTAAATCAAAAGCAAAACCAAAGCCATCATGGACGTTAAACCTCCGTCGACCAAAAAAGAGCTTCAGTCTTTGTTGGGTAAAATAAATTTCTTAAGGAGGTTCATATCCAATTTGACTGGGAAAACCAGAGCCTTTTCACCACTACATCGACTGAAGAATGAGGACTTCGTTTGGCAGCAAGGAACACAAGGCTTTTGACAAGATCGAAAGAATATTTAGTACCTCAATCTCTTAGCATCTCGTAGAAATAGGCCTATGAGGTTGTACATTCTTTCCGAATCGACTATAGGAGTATGTTAGTCAAGAAGATGAAAATGGTGTCGAAGACACATGTATTTACCAGTCGAGATGCTAAATCTGAAACTAGGTATAGTGACATAGCAAAACTATGCATATGTTTGTGTTTCTCTTGTATTAAACTAAAGCAATATATAAAGCCAGTTGATGTGTATGTATCTTCTTATTTCAATATTATTAAACATATGTTGTCTAAACCAATTTGCACATTGAATTGGTAAATGGGCTGTGACAGAATATTCACAGCGTATTTGCTTAAAGCAATTAAATGGCAAATAGTGGAAGAGTTTCTTGTCGACCATTCAATGGTTGCTATGCCCCAAAATTATGTCAATTTAGTGCCATGGAAGTTGTACTTTAGCAGTTCCTAGCCATAAAAAGATGGCCTTTGGACAGAGAATATATTTTCTCCCAATGGAATTCAGGTTCCGGTACATAATCGGCGACATTTGCACTAATATTGAGGCGGAATCTGGTCTATCACGTGCGTGGGCAGGCAGTTCGGGTGCCATTGGCCAGCTGGTCAGGTGGTGGAGAATTTGGATCTTGCCAAATTTTAAATTTTAACAATTGACAATGGGCGAGATAATGATTGGTGATAAGCCATTGGTCGATTATTTATGTTCTCCTACGGGTTCTACAGAGCGAAAAATCAAATATCGTGCCCTCAGTTATGTTCTGATAGAGAACGGAATATTACTCAAATGCCTTAAAGAGGTAAGTATATAGCGATTAATCGTATGTGCCTGATGGAGCACGTGACATACATCGAAATGGACACAAAATGAAATGGCTTTTGATGCGCTCAGGTGTGTATTGGCCTTCAATGTTGAAAGATTGCATTGAGTTTGCTAAAGGCTACCAAGAATGCCAAATGCATGGGGGCATACAACATGTCCCTACAAGTGAGTTGTATTCCATTGTAAAACCTTGGCCATTTAGAGGATGGGCTTTAGATGTGATTGGAGAAATAAAATCAACTTCATCGAAATAACAAAGATACATATTAGTCGACATTGATTATTTTACAAAATGGGTCGAAGCTATGGCTTTGACAAAATGTCGACCAAGAGGCTGTTATTGATTTTATACAAAATCGCATCATATGTCGGTTTGGACTTCTAGAAACAATTACAACCGACCAAGAACCATGTTTACTGGGCTAAAAATGCAAGAATATACGCAATAAGTTGGGATTAAATTATTAACTTCTACTCCTACTATGCTCAAGCAAACGGCCAAGTCGAAGCGGTCAATAAGGTGGTAATTAGCTTAATTAAGAAGCATGTAGGATAGAAGCCAAGAAATTGGCATAAAACACTTGATCAAGCTTTATGGGCATGTAGGAATTCTCTCAAGGAAGCAACAGAACTATTCTGTTTCTACTTGCTTATGGACACAATGTTGTGTTGCTTGTTAAAATACATGTTCAATCTGTAAGAATTTAAAGACAACATGAGATACCATCTAAAGACTATTGGAAAATGATGGCAGACTAACTAGTCGACTTAGATGAAGAGAGGATGCTAGCTTTCGATTCGTTGAGAAGACATAAGGAAAGAGTTGCTAGAGCCTATAATAAAAAGGTGAAAGATAAGGTATTTTCTGTCGACGACCTAGTTTGGAAAGTGATATTACCTATGGACAGGAGTGATAGAGTCTTAGGAAAATGGTCCCCAAATTGGGAAGAACCTTTTAAGGTAATTCAAGCCTTTTCCAACAACGCTTATGAGCTTGAAGAATTAGCCCCAGATCGACGGATTTTAAGGGTAAACGGTAAGTACTTAAAAAATTATTGCCTTATTCTTCAAGAAGTTACAATTTCGACAGAGTAAATGTTTGTCGAATAAATGCTGGAGAGAGTTATGTCAAAACCAGCAAATCAGACATGCATAAGAGGTGTGCAAAAGATAAAAATTTAAAGCAAAAAATAAAAGCATTACATTAGATTTGGCTAGAAAGCCATTGTTAAAACTTTACATAAAAGGCCATAAAATAATGGTTACATTAATAAGAAATGTTGAAATTTGTTATAGAAAGACCTTAGTTCACTATGGAGGCGTACAACATGATTTTCAAAGCTTTCTGCTCTCATCTTAAGTGCCATTATCTTTGCTACGATTTTAGAGGTAGCAGTACTAACAACTACAACATCCATAGTCATCTTGTGCACTTCTATTTGAGTTGGAGTGATAAATTGGTTGAGCTCCTCTTCCCACTTAGTGACGAGTTCCAGTTCTTCGCTTAAAGCGGTCATTTCTTTGGACAATTCAGCCATTCGATTGCGTATTTCAGCAGCTCTTTTCCTTGTAGGAGCTAGTTCTTTCTGTTTCTGATTAATTTGTGTCATTAATCCTTCAATTAATTCCTTGGTCTTTACCACCACATTCACATTCCCCTTCACCAAAGCTTGTTTCTCCTCGACCAGTGCTTCATTCTTCTTTACACAATTGACATTTTCAAGTAAAGAAAGAAAAATTTTCTCAAACGTTGCCATCATAAGTTTGGATGAGTCAGAAATCTCAAGGCACTTCAGCTACGTAAGAGCATCTAAAATTCTAAGCCAAGAGTTGAGTCTTCATGGAGCAAGTGAGGTAGATCAGGGCTCAAAGCATGAGTTCAGATTTTGTCCATCAATTTCTTAACTTTTGTAGCCTCAGGCCCTAGTTTATCATTGTGAGTTTGGGACTGTTCAGAACCAAAAGAGAGAGTATGAGTATTCACGAAGTTGCACAATCTTGCTAGTGCTTTAAATGTAGAAGCGTCGATATCTTCTTCGGTCGACACTAGCGAGTGAACCTTCTCTTCTGTAGAGGGCTTTGGTGAGTTAACTTTCTTCTCTCCTGAAGGGCCAACTGAGTCGGTCCTTTTTTCCTCAATAGGATTTTGAAGCATAACCTTAAGAGGAGGAGAATGTTAAGAAGTGGTGACATTCTTGGGAATCCTGCAGGGAATCTGAAAGACTAGAGTCAGAGCTAGTCGAACTTTAACCCTTATGTTTGGCAGGACTAGTGACCGAATTAGATTCACTAAGAGTAGTCGGAAAAGTAAGGTCAACAAACTCACCAGCGGCTATGTCGAGAGTTTGATGGTGATGAGGTGAAGAAACTTCTGATAGGGTAGTGTAGTCTGCCACGCTTTGTTGTGTGTGTCAGAAGCTTCAACCTAAGGAAAACAAGACAGAAGTTAGCCAAATGAATTTGGCAAACAAAAAAGAAAAAGAAGTGAAAATTTAGTAAATACTTGTGGCATTGGTCTAGGATTTACAGGCTCACCCTTTTCGACAGAAGCAATAACAGTATCCCCTACTAGATTTTTAGCTTTGTCAGTTACGGGGACTTGGGTCAGAGTGACGAGGGTTGTATTTATCATTCTATTGTCAGTGCCTAAGTTTAGGTCGGCTTCAAAACGTTTAGCCAAGAGCACTTTACCTCTCCTTTTTGTGACAAGAGGGTGATCGTCGACATCAATTGTTACTTCGATTTAGTCTTCGACCTTCGTTCCAAGGTCTTGGGCTAGAAGGGCTTTCTTTTTCTTCTATTTTGCCACTTTGTCTCCAGAAGAGGAAGTTTGTTTCCTCTTGTGGCTCTTGGATTTTTGGTAGTGTTAAGGGGACTGATCATCAGGTGATGGTTGAGTAAAAAAAAGTGTATAAGTCGAAGCCATGGCATTAGTCGAAGCGTTATAAAAAAAATGTAGACAATGCTTACCTTAGTCATGTCAGAGCGGTGTTTCTTGTTCCTCTTGGACTTTTTGGATTTCTTTGAAGGGAGCGATCGAATCACGTGGCGTTTCAACTCGGCACACAAAACATTAGTATCTTGCAAGCCATAGAGTGTTGAATATAATAAAATATACTTTGGAAGAATCGGCCTTCACGAAAGAAGAGAAATGGTTCATCATCATAGGGGGTATGGATACGAGTGAACTGTAAGATGTCGATCAAGTAAGAAATACTGGATCATAAAATCATATGGACAGAAGTGTAAGTCGTACCTTTGAGGTCGAAGGACCTTATTTGTTATTGGTGTCGATAGGTAAGGTCGATGGGCCTTCCAGGTTCTTGATAGCAGGAGTTTTCTTTAGGACTACCTGTTGAAGAGGAATAGCTAGAAGAAAAATAGTTGAGTCAAATAAGTGTATGAGTCGAAATGAAAAAAAGGAAATTATGGTTTCCAGAAGCTGTTACCGTTGGGTACTACATCAAGTTCCCTCACATATTTAAGATCAATATGCAGAAAACTTGGGTAGTCGTGCAACCAATGCTTCGTCGGAACCACCTTGTCGGCTTTATTTTTGTAAGCATTTTGAACATTTGACCAAGATCTATACCACCAATTTGGGATAGGTGGGAGAAAAGCCAATGCTAGCGGGCTAGTCGGCAAAGGAGGAAATTTGATTTTTCCAAAGTGAAGTGCATAAAGATACTTGTCTTTCGCGTAACCAGGAATTTTAAGTTATGGAATCATTTCGGTTACCTTCTCCTTTAGCTCTTGGGCCGTATCATGGATGGCTCGACGAAGATTATCTGGTAATTACACCACCCTAAAGTATTTTTGGAAAGCTTGAATCCGCTTGATATTAGTAGCCTTACATTTTGTCGACTTGCCTTGAAAATTGTTAAGAGCAACAGCCAGTTCAGATATCTTTTTGTCGGAGTCACCAACAAAAGTAATATAATATGACTGCCACCAAGTATCGAATTCTTTGGTACAATAGAAGGATGGATGAAAAGTGGTAAAGGTAAGTATAGGCCTTTCTGCCCAGAAGGTGCGACATCTTCTTTCACAGACTCCCAAGGTTGGTCAAAGACGATGTCGGCCATCAATTCATGAGAATTGAACAGATATTTGGGAATTATTTGGCACAACCCAAATTTTTGGGCCATCAAGTTAGGATGATAATCAACTAGACCTGGATTTAGGCCAACAATCACATAAGTTAAGAATTAGGGAGTCAAAAAGCGTCTCCAGCAAATCAAAGATATTTTCTTGTCTTCTTCTTCTACTGGGGGGAATAATTTGGAAATCCATTATGGGCCACTTTTTCCATCATCAAATTGAGCCATTGAAGGTGTAAAGTCGATCCTTGTCAATATAATGTTGAACAGTAGTTTGAAGATCTCGGGGTTTGGAGAGGTTTTGTCGATCGGGGTCAGTGGCAGGAGACGTTGCCAAACTATATGCATTTGATTTTGGGGGAAGGCTATTTTCCTACTCTTTAAGGGTTTAAGATCTTTAGTAAAAGTGGTATTAGGCCATAATTATATAATCCAAAAAGGACCATGGATCAAAACATTTCTTCTCTTTGGATTCTTAGGGTCAAATCTTTTGATTTGGTTGGAAATTTCAGTTACGGAGGTGTATAAGGAGGCCAAAATCAGCTGGACCAAAGCAATATTCTCACCATTGTGTAATTAAGTAGCAAGGTAATAAATCTGCTTGGCCACCTGCATTGACTTAGAGCAAAAAATGAAACATGAGAGCCAGAGAGTCAAAAATAATACATGCTCTTCATCTGTGATGGGGCCAGATTCTTGTTTATGGTGGTCGATGAAATTATTGTACGTTGGGCTTCAACTTTCACAAACGTCGAATCTTATTGGCATAGGGTCGACCTCAGTATGGTTGAAAACTTTTCCATTAGGTTTCAATCCTATGATAGCAGTAACATCAACCAAAGTGGGAGTAATCATATCGCACCTAGTGTGGAAGGTGTTCGTCGAACCCTCCCAAAAATGTAAAGCAGCCAATAGCATGCTTCTAGAGTAGGGTTGGCCACAGCGAGAGAGTTCCAGCAGTTTATCAATGCCCAATGCCTCCCAGTGTTCCTTTTTGTCAATTTCTAGGTGTGTCATCCACGCGTTGAATTTAGGATAGTTTAGAGGTGGGCGGTTCTGAAATTTATATCAATGTATTGCAAAGTAAGAGGTTTTGGAGAAGTGACTATGGGTTTGGTTGCAGTACTGGTGGGGAAAAAACCCTCTATCATCTACGTATATTTTAGAGGGTGTGTCCGCAGGAAGAGGACCCAAAAAAGCTAAGGGTTTTCCTTTAAGAGTAAAGGGAATTAGTACTTGAGATTTCTAGATTTTGGTTTTCTCTTCAGCAAATAGGGGTTCCGGCACGTAGGGTTTTGTCGTCGACAAGACGTAGCTCGAGTTCCATAGATGGATAGGTGGTGATGTTGTCTGTATTCTCCATTGATGAAGTTGTGAAGAAGTTTAGAGGAGATGAACTGAGATGATGAAATTTAGTTTCTGGTTTTTTTTTGGAAAAAGAAAGGATGAAGAAAGCGAGAAGAAGAGGAAATCAAAGGAATCGAAAGGGAAGAAAAGAGAAAAAATGTTGAACTGGGGCTATTTATATCCAGTGTCGGATGAAAAGATAATGGGAAAATTGTTGTCATTTCCCAAGTCCAAATCGTCTCAAGCCAGAGGACACGTGTAGCAAGATTGCAGCGGAAGCATGGTGAGCCATGTCTGCCACTAAAGCGTAATCATGACGAAAAGAACGGAACGATAACCCCCACTTTTTGGAATAGTGGGAACGACTCGGCCGAATGAGGTTACAACACTTCATAGATGCCATTATCACATATGGTCGAAATGTGAAAATTCGAAAATGTGAAAATGGCACCTCTGGGGCATTTTGTCACCTTGAAATTTCTTAAGGAATTCAAAGGTACATAATAAATGCAGATATCCTTGTGAGCTAAGGGTTGATCCTTAAAGATAAGGGTTCTTCAGAAGATTAAAATTTATGACCAAGAAAAATGCTAAGACAAGGGAGTCAAAAGAGAGGTACGTCGACCAGAGGGATAAAACGTAGAAGTTGGTTGATTCTACCAAACGTTGAACAGCAAAAGAAATAGTTGAAGCTGAGCCCAGTCGATTATGGAGGATTCTGGACTTAGAGAAATTTCATTATTTTGCACTCGTTGAAGGAAAACATCGAAGTTGGGAGCGGTTTAATCTTAGAAGCCAGAAGCGGGAAAGATTCAAAGTTCAAGATCGTGGGCAGTTATCAAAAGCTTCGTGTTGTTTAAGCGCCAAACAGGTGGCGAAGTCCTGTGAAGCGGTTTCTTCAAGTTTGAATATTAGCCGTAGATTGCTTTTAGGCAGTTACTTTGAAACATTATAAATAAGGCGTCTTAATGTAAAATTAGTGTGTTCACTTGTATACTCAAAGTACTTGTCAAAACTCTGCCCAATTTCAAGCGTAAGGAAGAAAGAGTTGCGAAAGTATTTGATGTACGTGAATCACCACTTTTATATCAATGCTAAACCTTTACATTTCAGTTATTTTCTTTGAAATTTTTACTTGCATTATATTTACTTTTCATCAATCACTTCGTGGTTTCGTGTATGTTGATGCTCTCTTTGTTACAAGTTTCGAGTTGACAAAAGAGTTGTTCGACCCTTATTTCATTTAGAACAGAATTGAATTCACAGCCTTCTGTCGGTCACGAGTCACCGCAGTGGGTCAAAATATAGTGAACACTCAGATTTTTCAAGTTATTTAGGTTTTTTGTCTCTGTCAGCGAGTTACCTGTCGGTCGAACCTGGACTATTATGTGGAGAGTCGTTGTACTTATTCCCTTAGTCTTAGGAAACCGTTTCTTAGGCAAGGATTTCGACAGAGTCAGTACAATTTTACAAATTTTAGCACATGTCTTAAGATCAACTGGTCGATCTTGCGAGTGACCCTTAGTTTTAGGACTTTGGGAGGACCAACAGTTATTTACTATTTTCTACGGTAAACAAGTTTGACCTGTAAAACCTATATCTTAATAAACTTCTTAAAACATGAATAAACATATATATATAAACATATATATATATATATATATATATATATATATATGCGTGAATTAATCTTGACATGCATTTCACACTATAAAAAATGAGTTATCTTTAATCTATAGGAACAAATATGGTTTAGCCTCTTTCCATTTAATTACATACACCCTCTGAACACATTTATAAGCAACGAAAAAAATTTAATTCATTGAATCATTGATGTATCTGATATAAAATAATTATTTTATATCAGATACATCAATGATTCAATCAATCTAAAAAAAATTTGTTGCTTATAAATGTGTCTAGAGGGTGTATGTCAATGGATAATATTTTTAACAAAAAAAAAGGATGAATAGTTAGGAAAATTTTTTTACGTTTAGAATGGTAAAATATAAAACTAAGAAAAAAAATCATATAACGACAAAATATTCAAAGAATTTAATTCAAATTTATAATTAATGTAAATATAATTATTCATTTAAATAATAACAACAAGAAGTTAACGTGAATGGTAGGATGATTTACAAGAAAACATGTTTTTATGATTTGATTTTTAATATCGACTGCAAAAGAACATTTTATATGGTGGAATGATAAGTTTTTGACCTTGTTACCTCAATGGAGAAAAGATTAAATCTTCTCGATGAAATGTTTTAAATTTGTTATTACTTATAGTTTTAAAATATATCATTTCTTAAATTATTACAAATATTTATATTTATTTAAACATCTACATAATTATTGTTTTATCAATCTTATTGATTCATTTAAAAGAAATTATTTTTCCCATTTCATATAATGATTAACCTGTAAATCAACCCGCAGTTTTAGACAACATATATGAATCAAATATAATTTTGATTTTTGTTTTTAATCATAAAAATAACTCCAATGATTGGCAAACATCAGTAGAGAATAAGAAAATATAATTATTAACGAACCTTATTCATTTAGCTAATACAAACGATGTGAAAAAAATTTCAAACACTAATTGATTGGTATAACAATAAGAATAGAAAATATGCAAATTATTCAAACGTAGAATCACTATTAGGAGGTTTGCACCATGGAAGCTTACGGCACATAGGTGGCGGACAATCAATATCTGGATTCTTGCAACAAGGTGGTAAACCTTGTACGTTCCAAATAAGGGAAGCTCCAATAGTAAGAATTAGTAACGGTTTATATGGTGGAATGTATTAGTAACGATTTTAATGACGAATTGACAAGGAAGGACAAAAATTTTAAAAATTTTATTTTAGTGGTACGATTCTTTAAAGAAATTTTTTTGAGAGACGACAAAATAAAAAATGCTTAACTTATTGGGACTTAAAATATATTTAACTATTTCTAATTTAATGCTAAAAAATTGAATTTTTATATAAATTGCTAAATAACAATTCAAAATCCTTTAAATGAAAAAAAAATTAATTTGAAAATTTAACTCTTTATAATTAATCAAAAAAATTTAACTCTTCATTGTAAAATAATTATATATATATATATATGCGTTAATTAATCTTCACATGCATTTTCATACTATAAAAAATGAGTTATCTTTAATCTATAGGAACAAATATGGTTAAGCCTCTTTCCATTTAATTAAATACACCCTCTGGTTAAGCTTCACAGATATTTTTAATGTATAACAAACATAATTCAACTAAGTCATGTGTCTCTTAAACCACAAAACTAGTCTTTTTAAGTAACCCCGATTCCAATTTTGTTTATCTAAAATTTTTTGAAATTTTGGGTCAAAATTTCCATTACACTCTAAAAATTGTAAAATCACACATTAAAATTTCAATTCTTAAATTATTTGATTAATATCAATGTTTTGCATCAAAACAAATGAAAATGCACATTTCACATGTTCTTTCACATTCATAAGAATTACCATTTGACTGAAAAATTTGAAATATTTTATTTTATTCTTTTATTTAAGATTAAAAATTAATCATGTAACAAAAACTACTAAGAATCATATATTGTATGAGTAAATGTAAGGGACGTAGGTTTGTCAAATGAAAGTATTAATTAACAAATGTGATTATGGAATGTAATGGTAATGGTAGGATTGATATATTCGGGTGTCCCATAATCCATAGTTTTTAAAAATCATAAATTAGTTATTTAAACTATCATGGAGAAAACAGAAGGATTATCTCTAATTGCGTTAAATATTTTTATAGTCTCTTTATATTAGGCATTTTCACTATTTGTCCCACTTAATAATTTCATTAAATAATCATCTCTCTAAATTTAGGAGTTTTAACTTTTGATACTTTCTGCAACTTAGCGATGGTTTTTAATACTTAATGACTGAAGTAGTTACGATTTTTAATGACGGTTTACTATTTAGCGGCGGTTGTATTAGTAACGGTTTTAATGACGAATTGACAAGGAAGGACAAAAATTTTAATTTTTTTATTTTAGAGGTACGATTCTTTAAAGAAATTTTTTTGAGAGACGAAAAAATAAAAAATGTTTAACTTATTGGGACTTAAAATATATATAACCCTTTCTAATTTAATGCTAAAACATTGAATTCTTACATAAATTGCTAAATAACAATTCAAAATCCTTTAAATGAAAAAAAATTAATTTTAAAATTTAAATCTTTATAATTAGTATTGCCATTTTAACATTTTGTTGAGTATTTTCATTGACAATTAAACACCACTATTTAATAAATAAAAAAAAGGTATGAGCGCTACATAATATTTGATAAAAAATTTATAAGCCACGGTAACATTAATTGTAAAACATTTCATTTGATTTATTTTTCCCGTGTCTTCTATTATTAATTTTAAAATACAGTATCAAAGAATTAAAAATATATATTAAATTATTAAAATTTAGATATAAATCGATATTCTAATAAAAATTATATAATTGACAATTATTTATCAAAACAAAAGGACATGGAATGTAAAACTCACCCACAAAAATGATTAAAAAAATGATAGTTTGACCTGTACAACCTATCTCTTAATAAACTTCTTAAAGCATAAATACAAAGTAAAACACAAAAAGTTTCATTGTCAAAAAAATATATCTATGCGTTAATTAATCTTCACATGCATTTTCATACTATAAAAAATGAGTTATCTTTAATCTATAGGAACAAATATTGTTAAGCCTCTTTCCATTTAATTAAATACACCCTCTAGACACATACATAAGCAACAAAAAAAATTGATTCATTGAATCATTGATGTATCTAGTAATTATTTTATACTAGATACATCTATAATTCAATGAATCTAAAAAAAATTTGTTGCTTATAAATGTGTCCGGAGGGTGTAAATCAATGAATAATATTTTTAATAAAAAAAATGAATGAATAGTTAGGAAAATTATTTATTTACGTTGAGAATGTTAAAATATAAAACTAAGAAAAAAATAATATTACGACAAAATATTCAAAGAATTTAATCAAATTATTTATAATAAATGTAAATATAATTATTCATTTAAATAATAACAATAAGAAGTTAATGTGAATGGTAAGATGATTTACTAGAAAACATGTTTTTATGATTTGATTGTTAATATTGACTGGAAAACATGTCGTTGATCGATAAGTTTTTAACCTTGTTACGTCAATGGAAAAAAGATAAAATCTTCTCGATGAAACGATGTAAATTTGTTATTACTTATAGTTTAATGGTTTAAAATATATCATTTCTTAAATTATTTCAAATATTTATATTTATTTAAACGTCTACATAATTATTGTTTTATCAGTCTTATGGACTCATTTAAATGAAATTATTTTTGCCATTTCATATAATGATTAACCTATAACATCTAATCAACCCATGTTTAAGACAATATATATGAATCAATATAATTTTATTTATATTTTTAATCATAAAAGTAACTCCAATCATTGGCAAACATCAGTAGAGAATAAAAAAATATAATTATTAACCAACCTTATTCATATAGCTAACACAAACGATGTGAATATTTTTCAAACACTAATTGATTGGTATAACAATTAGAATAGAAAATATACAAATTATTCAAGCGTAGAAACACTATTAGGAGGTGTTTGGCAACATGGAAGCTTACGGCACACAGGTGGAGGACAATCAACATCTGGATTCTTGCAACAAGGTGGTAAACCTTGTACATTACAAATAAGGGAAGCTCCAATAGTAAAAATTAACACAACAAACCTCAACATCATCTTCCAAAGAAAATCCATTATTGAAAAGTTTAATTTTCAAACAAAATTAACTTAAATATCTAATATTGAAAGATCCATTATTAAAAAGTTTAATTTTCAAACAAAATTAACTTAAATATCTAATATTGAAAGATATATGTACATATAAAGTGCAAAAATGACATATTTATATACAAAAAAGAAACCTCTAGAATTCCATTTTATGAATTATAAATCCATAACTAAAAACAAATCTTAATTTGTTTAGTGAAACTAATTTATTTTCTTAAACATTGACTAGCTTAATTTCTATTGACCGATTTTTCATTTTTTTTCGTTGATTAATTCTATATTCTAAGTTTTATTGACTTTTCAAAATAACCAAACTATTTGTTTGATAATTATATTATTATAATTTATTTTAATCAACAAAAGTTAATTTAAGTAGTTTATTTATCGATTATCTTAAACATGTCAATATTTAAATTATAAAATCCCTATAATTTTTGGTTTCATTAGGAAATCATGTGTTCACTCTAAAATGTAAAAATAATGTATTTGAAAAAATAATTATTCTACAATCTGCCAAATAAAATTACAGATATTTTTAATGTATAACAAACATAATTCAACTAAGTCATGTGTCTCTTAAACCACAAAACTAGTCTTTTTAAGTAACACCGATTCCAATTTTGTTTATCTAATTTTTTTTGAAATTTTGGGTCAAAATTTCCATTACACTCTAAAAATTGTAAAATCACACATTAAAATTTCAATTCTTAAATTATTTGATTAATATCAATGTTTTGCATCAAAACAAATGAAAATGCACATTTCGCATGTTCTTTCACATTCATAAGAATTACCATTTGATTGAAAAATTTGAAATATTTTATTTTATTCTTTTATTTAAGATTAAAAATTAATCATGTAACAAAAACTACTAAGAATCATATATTGTATGAGTAAATGTAAGGAACGTAGGTTTGTCAAATGAAAGTATTAATTAACAAATGTGATTATGGAATGTAATGGTAATGGTAGGATTGATATATTCGGGTGTCCCATAATCCATAGTTTTTAAAAATCATAAATTAGTTATTTAAACTATCATGGAGAAAACAGAAGGATTATCTCTAATTGCGTTAAATATTTTTATAGTCTGTTTATATTAGGCATTTTCGCTATTTGTCCCACTTAATAATTTCATTAAATAATCGTCTCTCTAAATTTAGGAGTTTTAACTTTTGATACTTTCTGCAACTTAGCGACGGTTTTACAATACTTAATGACTGAAGTAGTTACAATTTTTAACGACGGTTTACTACTTAGCGGCGGCTGTATTAGTAACGGTTTTAATGACGAATTGACAAGGAAGGACAAAAATTTAAATTTTTTTATTTTAGAGATACGATTCTTTAAAGAAATTTTTTTGAGACGAAAAAATAAAAAATGCTTAACTTATTGGGACTTAAAATATATATAACTCTTTCTAATTTAATGCTAAAACATTGAATTCTTACATAAATTGCTAAATAACAATTCAAAATCCTTTAAATGAAAAAAAAATTAATTTTAAAATTTAACTCTTTATAATTAGTATTGCCATTTTAACATTTTGTTGAGTATTTTCATTGACAATTAAACACCACTATTTAATAAATAAAAAAAGGTATGAGCGCTACATAATATTTGATAAAAAATTTATAAGCCACGGTAACATTAATTGTAAAACATTTCATTAGATTTCGTGTTGAATGTTAAAATATAAAACTAAGAAAAAAATAATATTACGACAAAATATTCAAAGAATTTAATCAAATTATTTATAATAAATGTAAATATAATTATTCATTTAAATAATAACAATAAGAAGTTAATGTGAATGGTAAGATGATTTACTAGAAAATATTTTTTTATGATTTGATTGTTAATATTGACTGGAAAACATGTTGTTGATCGATAAATTTTTAACCTTGTTACGTCAATGGAAAAAAGATAAAATCTTCTCGATGAAACGATGTAAATTTGTTATTACTTATAGTTTAATGGTTTAAAATATATCATTTCTTAAATTATTTCAAATATTTATATTTATTTAAACGTCTGCATAATTATTGTTTTATCAGTCTTATGGATTCATTTAAATGAAATTATTTTTGTCATTTCATATAATGATTAACCTATAACATCTAATCAACCCGCTGTTTAAGACAATATATATGAATCCAATATAATTTTTATTTATATTTTTAATCATAAAAGTAACTCCAATCATTGGCAAACATGAGTAGAGAATAAAAAAATATAATTATTAACCAACCTTATTCATATAGCTAATGTAACACCCCAAATTAATTCAAGTGTTAAAATAATTAAGAATTTAATTATTAATTTAATTAAAGGCTTAATTAATAATATTTCGGATTTAATGGATTAATTAATTATGGAATTAAAAGGAAGACCGGGGGTGTGAGGTTGAATTGGAGGTGAGTGGAGTAAAAGGTTCTACTAAATAATAACTAAGTTATTATTATTGTTTGGAAAATAATAAAGGAGTATTAAAAGGAATATAAAAAGGAAAAGAAAGAAAAAGGAGTCTTTTTGGGAAAAAGCTATTTCACGTAGAATTGGAGAAGAGAAGAGAAGAGAGGAAAAAGCCAACGCCGGAAATCGAAGATCATCGCGAGGTAAGGGGTGATTTCATTCGGTTTTAATGCCTTATGGGTTTTGGGAATCAACCGGGTGATTGGGTATGTTAGGAAATTTAATTTAGGTGATTATAGGTTTATGGGATTAAACCCTATTTTGTGTCGGAATATAGAATTAAAGACCATTAGTGTGTCGAATGAATGATAGGGATGATAAAACAATGATATATGATGTTGTAATGATGTATAACGGTTGTATTTTGGTGTTCCTGAAAGTATAATTCGTATAGGATATGCCATTTTGAGTTACTAATGCACCTGGTGTTTTTATGGAGCATATGAACAGGATATTCCATCCGTATCTTGACAAGTTTGTGGTGGTATTTATTGACGACATTTTGATCTATTCAAAGAATGATGAAGAGCATGCAAAGCATCTTAGGATTGTATTGGAATTATTGAAGGAGAAGAAGCTTTATGCGAAGCTGTCAAAATGTGAGTTTTGGTTAAGCGAAGTGAGTTTCCTTGGTCACGTGATTTCCAAGAATGGTATTGCTGTTGATCCTACAAAAGTAGAAGTTGTATCTCAGTGGGAAGCGCCGAAGAATGCTTCAGAGATTCGTAGTTTTCTTGGTCTTGCGGTTACTACGGAAATTCATTGAGGGTTTTCGAAGTTAGCTTTACCGTTGGTGAGTTGACGAGAAAAGGTCAAGCGTTTGTTTGGGATGCAGATTGTGAGGAAGGATTCCAAGAGTTGAAGAGGAGGTTGACTAGTGCTCCGATTCTAATTTTGCCGAATCCGGCAAAAGCGTTCGTGGTGTATTGTGATGCGTCTTTGATGGTTTTAGGAGGTGTTTTGATGCAAGATAGGCAGGTTGTGGCTTATGCTTCTAGACAGTTGAAGATTCATGAAAGGAATTATCCGACTCATGATTTAGAGTTGGCGGCTGTTGTGTTTGTGTTGAAGTTATGGAGGCATTATTTATACGGTTCTCGGTTTGAGGTATTCAGTGATCACAAAAGTATGAAGTATCTCTTTGATCAGAAGGAGTTGAACATGAGGCAGAGGAGATGGTTAGAATTCCTAAAAGATTATGATTTCGGTTTGAATTATCATCCTGGTAAGGCAAACGTTGTTGCAGATGCTTTGAGTAGAAAGTCCTTGCATATGTCGATGTTAATGGTCCGTGAATTGGATTTAGTGGAACAATTCAGAGACTTAAGTTTAGTATGTGAAACTACTCCGGATAGTGTGAAATTGGGCATGTTGAAGCTGACTAGTGGTATTTTGGAAGAGATTCGAAATGGACAGAAGTCTGATGTTGGTTTGGTGGATAAGCTGACATTAATTAACCAAGGTCAAGGAGGTGAGTTCCGAATTGATGAGAATGGCGTTATGAGATTTGGTGATAGAGTGTGTGTTCCGGATGTTGCTGAGATTAGAAAAAGTATTTTGGAAGAAGGACACCGTAGTGGATTGAGTATTCATCCTGGTGCTACTAAGATGTACCATGATTTGAGGAAATTATTTTGGTGGCCGGGAATGAAAAAGGAAATTGCCGAGTTTGTGTATGCATGTTTGGTTTGTCAGAAATCAAAGATTGAACATCAGAAACCGTCAGGATTGATGGAACCGTTGTTTGTTCCAGAGTGGAAGTGGGATGGCATCTCTATGGATTTCGTGTCTGGATTGCCGAGGACAGCGAAGAACTGTGATTCTATTTGGGTTATTGTCGACCAGGAAAAAAGTCGCTCACTTCATTCGATAAGAATGGATTATCCGATGGAGATTGGCGGTGTATGTTGAGAAGATTGTGAGTTTGCATGGTATTCCGTCTAGCATTGTGTCAGATAGAGACCCGAGGTTTACATCTAAGTTCTGGACAGGATTACAGGAAGCTTTGGGTACTAAGTTACGATTGAGTTCCGCATATCATCCACAAACAGATGGTCAGACGGAGAGAACGATTCAGTCGTTAGAGGATTTGTTGAGAGCTTGTGTGTTAGAGAAAGGTGGAGCTTGGGATAACTACTTACCGTTGATAGAGTTTACCTACAACAATATTTTTCATTCGAGCATCGGTATGGCTCCGTTTGAGGCATTGTATGGTAGGAGGTGTCGGACTCCGTTGTGTTGGTACGAATCTGGAGAAAGTGTTGTGATTGGACCAGAGATTGTTCAACAAACTTCAGACAAGATCAAGATGATTCAGGAGAAGATGAGACTTTCTCAGAGTCGTCAGAAAAGTTATCATGATAAGAGGAGGAAAGATCTTAAGTTTAGTGAAGGAGATCATGTGTTCATGAGAGTTACTCCGATGACTGGTATTGGTCGAGCTTTGAAGTCAAGGAAGTTGACTCCGCGCTTTATTGGTCTGTTTCAAATTACCAAGAGAGTTGGGAAAGTTGCTTATCAGATTGCCTTACCGTCGTCACTTGCGAATTTGCATGATGTCTTTCATGTATCTCAATTGAGGAGGTACATTGTGGATCCGTCTCATGAGATTCAGGTAGATGATGTGCAGGTGCGGGATAATTTGACTGTTGAAGCGATACCTGCGAGAATTGAGGATCGGAAAGTGAAGCAACTGCGTGGTAAAGAGATAGCACTGGTAAGAGTAGCTTGGGGAGGACCAGCTGGAGAAAATGTAACTTGGGAACTGGAAAGCCAGATGAAGGACTCGTACCCCGAACTTCTCGTCTAAGGTATGTTTTCGAGGACGAAAACTCTTTTAGTGGGGGAGAGTTGTAACACCCCAAATTAATTCAAGTGTTAAAATAATTAGGAATTTAATTATTAATTTAATTAAAGGCTTAATTAATAATATTTCGGATTTAATGGATTAATTAATTATGGAATTAAAAGGAAGACCGGGGGTGTGAGGTTGAATTGGAGGTGAGTGGAGTAAAAGGTTCTACTAAATAATAACTAAGTTATTATTATTGTTTGGAAAATAATAAAGGAGTATTAAAAGGAATATAAAAAGGAAAAGAAAGAAAAAGGAGTCTTTTTGGGAAAAAGCTATTTCACGTAGAATTGGAGAAGAGAAGAGAAGAGAGGAAAAAGCCAGGAAATCGAAGATCATCATGAGGTAAGGGTGATTTCATTCGGTTTAATGCCTTATGAGTTTTGGGAATCAACCGGTGATTGGGTATGTTAGGAAATTTAATTTAGGTGATTATAGGTTTATGGGATTAAACCTATTTTGTGTCGAATATAGAATTAAAGACCATTAGTGTGTCGAATGAATGATAGGGATGATAAAACAATGATATATGATGTTGTAATGATGTATAACGGTTGTATTTGGTGTCCTGAAAGTATAATTCGTATAGGAATGATTGGGAATGATTTGGAATACATGAATCTTTGTCAAAATAGCGAAAATGATTACTGCAGTCGTAGGAACCGGTTCCACGTGGGAGGAACCGGGTTCCTAGTGTTCAAATACAAAGCGGAGATTTTGTACTCGGGAACGGTTCCTGTATATGTGGAACCGGGTTCCCATACAAATTCAGGAAGCTGATTTTGGACTTCACGGAACGGTTCTGTATATGTAGGAACGGGTTCCATGTGTAATTTTTCAAAAATACTAAAACTTCAAAATTCATATTTTCTAAAGTAACTCCGATTAGAGTCTTTTTTCGGCATTATTTCTTAAATTAAAAATACTATCTTTTAAAAAGAGAAAAATATTATTTTGCTAAAATTATTTTAAAAATAGTCGAGCTTCCGATTTTTGAAAAAGTGTGGATAGTTAAGGATAATGGGAAATTAATAGGAATGGTCTGAGTTATCGGATGAGAACTAATGTTTGCAATGTTGTGTTGATTATTCATTATGATTGGATGCGATACATTGGTGATTGAAATTAAGCGAATTATGTTGAGATCATAATATGGGAATTGGTTTAGATTGTTACGCGGGGTGAGCAGTGCGCTTATGTGTTGGTTTCCCTGTTGTCTATTCATGATTGTATTGATATCACGTGTTGTTGTCGATGTTGCGTATTCATGATGGTTGTTGATCTCAATTGTTATTGTTGTATATACTGGTGTTAGTCTTACTAATTGAAGAGTAAGCGTTTGGCATATTCATGCTTTGTGATAATTATTTCATGATTATGTTGTTGTCATGCGATATTCGTTAATGTTGGCATTATGTGGAATTATGTTGTGATCATAATCCGTTGAATTGATGTTGCATGCTTTTATGGTGCATGAATAAGCATTTGTTATTGGTTCATTCCCATTGTGTGGAGGTGGTGGCGAGCCAATAGACTTACAGTTCGAGGTAGTGAGGCTAGATTCTTGACCCGGTGTTATGGGCGAATCATGGATTCTTGACTCGATGTTACAGGAGAATCATGGATTTCATGTCTTTCCACATGTAAGCGGAGGCGATGGGTGAACTCGGTTCACGTTTGGTACCACATGCATAGTGTCGCATTGCATATGGGATTGTAACATGCTAGGATGGTTTCAGTGTTGCAATTTCCATTGTTTGTTATATTGCATGTTCATTGTGTGAAATGCATTTGTGAATTAGCTATGACTATGTGTTTGGATAATGGACTAATGTATTCAATTATTACATTGTATTTAGAAGCGTATAATGCATTTTATATTGGATAGAAATCTCACCTTACTTTGATGATTTGATTGAAGTGATCATTGCTTGGAATTGGTGAGGATAGCTCTAGAGTCGAGTCAGTTAGTTAATCCGCGTGTCAGTGTCGTGCTCTGGTAGATGTAACACTGGGGAAACGTTTGTTTTGAAATCCGTTAATGGATAACCTTAATGGTTTTGAATTATGTTTTGATTTATTATCCTGGAATAACTATGAATGATGTATTCGGAATTTTTTTATGTTTCATTTCCGCTGTTAAACATAACCTCAAGTCTATTCTATTTAATGATTCTTCTTCAGTGAAAGCATGACAATTGTGTTGATTGATTTGAATTATTAAAATTGTGGCGCCTCTTGATTTGTGATTAAAAACTCTGATTATTATTTATGAAAACGCGGGTAATTAGAAGGGGTGTTACAGCTAACACAAACGATGTGAATATTTTTCAAACACTAATTGATTGGTATAACAATTAGAATAGAAAATATGCAAATTATTCAAGCGTAGAAACACTATTAGGAGGTGGATGGCAACATGGAAGCTTACGGCACACAGGTGGCGGACAATCAACATCTGGATTCTTGCAACAAGGTGGTAAACCTTGTACATTACAAATAAGGGAAGCTCCAATAGTAAGAATTAACACAACAAACCTCAACATCATCTTCCAAAGAAAATCCATTATTAAAAAGTTTAATTTTCAAACAAAATTAACTTAAATATCTAATATTGAAAGATATATGTACATATAAAGTGCAAAAATGACATATTTATATACAAAAAAGAAACCTCTAGAATTCCATTTTATGAATTATAAATCCATAACTAAAAACAAATCTTAATTTGTTTAGTGAAACTAATTTATTTTCTTAAACATTGACTAGCTTAATTTCTATTGACCGATTTTTCATTTTTTCTCGTTGATTAAGTCTATATTCTAAGTTTTATTGACTTTTCAAAATAACCAAACTATTTGTTTGATAATTATATTATTATAATTTATTTTAATCAACAAAAGTTAATTTAAGTAGTTTATTTATCGATTATCTTAAACATGTCAATATTTAAATTATAAAATCCATATAATTTTTGGTTTCATTAGGAAATCATGTGTTCACTCTAAAATGTAAAAATAATGTATTTGCAAAAATAATTATTCTACAATCTGCCAAATAAAATCACAGATATTTTTAATGTATAACAAACATAATTCAACTAAGTCATGTGTCCGTTAAACCACAAAACTAGTCTTTTTAAGTAACACCGATTCCAATTTTGTTTATCTAATTTTTTTTGAAATTTTGGGTCAAAATTTCCATTACACTCTAAAAATTGTAAAATCACACATTAAAATTTCAATTCTTAAATTATTTGATTAATATCAATGTTTTGCATCAAAACAAATGAAAATGCACATTTCACATGTTCTTTCACATTCATAAGAATTACCATTTGACTGATAAATTTGAAATATTTTATTTTATTCTTTTATTTAAGATTAAAAATTAATCATGTAACAAAAACTACTAAGAATCATATATTGTATGAGTAAATGTAAGGAACGTAGGTTTGTCAAATGAAAGTATTAATTAACAAATGTGATTATGGAATGTAATGGTAATGGTAGGATTGATATATTCGGGTGTCCCATAATCCATAGTTTTTAAAAATCATAAATTAGTTATTTAAACTATCATGGAGAAAACAGAAGGATTATCTCTAATTGCGTTACATATTTTTATAGTCTGTTTATATTAGGCATTTTCACTATTTGTCCCACTTAATAATTTCATTAAATAATCATCTCTCTAAATTTAGAAGTTTTAACTTTTGATACTTTCTGCAACTTAGCGACGGTTTTTAATACTTAATGACTGAAGTAGTTACGATTTTTAACGACGGTTTACTACTTAGCGGCGGCTGTATTAGTAACGGTTTTAGTGACGAATTGACAAGGAAGGACAAAAATTTAAATTTTTTTATTTTAGAGGTACGATTCTTTAAAGAAATTTATTTGAGAGACGAAAAAATAAAAAATGCTTAACTTATTGGGACTTAAAATATCGCAACTAGAAGGTAATGAAAATATCTTCATTATGAAAACTTGGTTAAAGAATCCTGTACACAAGGCTGTTCCTATTTATATGAGTAATTAACAGCACTTTGTTATAACTAACACAACTTGCTACTTTACATAACTACCATCACTAATTATATACATCAAATAAACTTAGGCTAATATTAGGTAGTATGGCTTGATACCTCCCCACAAGTTGGACTATGAATATTGCATAGACCTAACTTGGACAGAAGAGATGAAAATAGAGGAGCATGAAGTGGTTTTGTGAGCACATCGCAAAAGGAACCGGATGGAGCAGAAGGAGATGGATGAGTTTAGATTGCGACTTCTCACGAATGACATGGCAATCTAATTCGATGTGCTTACTACGTTCATGGAAGGTGGGATTGTGAGCAAGATAGATGGTGACTTCACATCAAAGAGAAGGCGGAGAAAATCCAATGCGAAAGTCATCAAATAAGTATCTCAACCACTGAATTTCGCATGTTAAAGAAGCAAGTGCTCGATATTCTGCTTGATTGACGATCGAGACACGATATTTTGCTTTTGACGCAAGAAATAAGGGAATTCCGAGTACACAAAACATGATGGACTTTCTTGTGTCTGGGCACCGGGCCCAATCGGAGTCAGCAAAGCCAGTGAGCCTCAGCTGGCTGGAACTATCAAATAAGATACCTTGAGCCGGATAAGCCTTAAGATAACGCAATACTCTAGTAGCACTGGTAGTGAGAAAGAAAAGGATTAGCAACGTATTGGCTAAGTCTTGCGAGAGAAAGAAATATCGAGCCTTGTGTTAGTAAGGTATAATAGCTTTCAATCGACTTCCAGAAGTAGGATCCTCAAAGCTACACCATCAGTGAAAGCTTTACATTTGGATCATAAGGTGTTGAGGCGAGGTTTAGCCCAGGAAACTGTGTCTTCAAGTAATTCTAGAACATATTTTCTTTGGTTGAGAAAATACCCTTGCTAGATCTAGCAATCTCTAAGCCAAGAAAAAATCTGAGGTTGCCAAGGTCTTTAATGCGAAATTTACTGTGGAGAAAAGCCTTGACATGCTGAATTTCAGCATGAGAATCACCTGTTAAGACAATATCATCAACATATACTAGCAATGCAGTGAAACCAGACTTAGAGTTCTTGGTATACAAGGAATGGTCAGCTTCAGATTGTACATAACCCAAAGAAAGTAAAGATGAAGAGAGCTTAGCATGCCATTGCCTCTTGGCACTTCAAACCATAGAGACTTTGTTAGTTTACACACTTTATTAGAATCAGAAAAACCATAACTAGGGGGAAGGGACATGTAGACCTCTTCATAGAGATCTCCATGAAGAAAAGCATTGTTGACATCAAGTTGCTCAAGATGCCAATGCTTTATAGCTGCAAGGGAAAGAAGGACTCTCCCTGTGGTGATTTTGTCAACAGGTGAAAAGGTGTCAAAATAATCCACTCCTTCTAACTGAGTATACCCTTTTGCAACTAACCTGGCTTTATATCTTTCTATGGTTCCATTGGCATGGTATTTAACCTTGTAAACCCACTTGCAACCAACTGGAACCTTACCTACAGGGAGATCTACAACAGTCCAGGTTTGATTTTCTTCAAGGGGCAGCCATCTCTGTATCCATGGCCTTTTTCCAACAGTCAAGTTTAGAGGCTTGAGTATAAGTTTTTGGCTCAGGTATGGATGAAATGGTGCAACAAAAATTTTTATAGGTAGGTGAGCAATTGAGATATGATAAAGAAGTGGAAAGAGGATAAGAAACATTATTAGTATTGGATGCTTTTATTGTGGAATTTGGGAGAAGACTACAATGATAGTCTTGGAGATATGTAGGGATGACTTTGGCTCTAGTAGACTTTCTAGGTGGAGGGACAGAAGTGTGGTCTGGGACAGATTGGGAAACTGTGTCCAGGCTGGCAGAGGGGTTGCTATTAGGGTCAAAATCAATAGGAGATGGGTTGGCAGCAGAAAGAGGACTGCTAAGAGGTGTATGCAGGGCAGAAGTAGGAATGGTAGGAGTAGATGGTGTATTACTAGGTGTTGTAATGTCACCATCACGCAAAGGACTAGGGGCAGAATGAGTGTCAGAATCAAACAAATGACTAGAAACTAGCTGATTATTGTCTAAAGGATCATGCTGTGGGTTAGAGAGAGAACTAGAAGACTTTTTGAAGGGAAATACAGATTCATAAAAAATAACATTTCTAGACAAATACAGTTCATTAGAGTGTAAGTCATACAGTAAGAAGCCTTTAGTACCATCCTTATACCCAAGAAACACTGCTTTTCTAGCCCTAGGCTGAAACTTAGTCCTATGGTTTTGTAGGGTGGTAGAATAACAAAGGCAACCAAAACCTTTTAGGTGAATGAGAACAGGAAAAGTTTTGAACAATTTTTCATAAGGGCATTGAGATTGTAATAAAGGACTAGGGATACGATTGATTAAATGCACAACATGTTTAATGCTAAAATTCCATAGGTTCAAAGGAAGGTTAGAATGGAAGGTGATAGCTCTAGCTACATTCAATATATGTTGATGTTTTCTCTCGACTACCCCATTTTGTTGGGGAGTCTCCACACAAGATTTTTGGTGTAGTATACCCTTAGATAAAAAGAAGGGCTGCAATGAGAGAAACTCACAGCCATTATCAGATCTAAAGGTTTTAAGAGTGATATGAAAGTGATTTTCTAAAGAGGCTACAAAATGAATGATACTTTGTTTAGTTTCAGATTTGTTTTTAAGAAAAATAACCCAGGTGAACCTAGAAAAATCATCAACAAGAGTTAAAAAGTATCTATGGCCCATAATGGACTCAGTGGCAAAGGGCCCCCATAAATCAGCATGCAAAAGATCAAAAGGAGAAGTAGTGAAAGTAGTACTAACAGGAAAGGGTAACTTCTTTTGTTTAGCATAGTGGCATGAATCACAAGGGTTCATGTTATTTTTACAAGAAATTAAAGGACAAGCTTTTGCAATTATTTGTAAACTAGAATGGGAAACATGACCTAATCTTAAGTGCCAAGTTTCAAAAGAATTGGAAATAGCAGAATTACAAGAAGATATAGTAGCACTTGTGTCAAGGATGTAAAGACCCCTTTGCAAGCTAGCTGTACCAATCGTTTTCTTCGAAAGGTTCTGCAAAATATGACAAGTATTGGAGGAAAAATTAAGATGACAATTATTGCTAATAGTCAACTTAGGAACAGAGATAAGGCTGACATGAAAATTTGGTATGAAGAGAACATTATGCAGGGTTAAAGATGGAGAAATGACTACATTTCCAGCAATGTTAGCATTGATAAGGGAACCATCAGGCAAAGTAACAGATATAGGATTGATAGTGTGATACGAATTGAAAATAGCAAGGCTAAAAGTGATGTGTTCAGTGGCACCAGTGTCTAAAATCCAGAAGTTGGGATTCTTACCAATGACTGAAGAGTGGGAATTGAGGGCTAAAGGAGATGCAATGATGGAATTTGCAGTAGGGTTGGATTTTGACTGCTGAAGCAAGGCACGGAGACTGTGAAGCTCTTCTTGAGTGAAACCAAACGAGGACTGAGAGTCTTCTGTAGGAGGAGCAATGGACGCAGAGTTGGCTTGAGGTTGTCCATTACCATCCGGAGGTTGAGAAATTCGCCCTTTTTGCTTAAATCCAGGGGATATCCATGCTTCAAGAAGCATGTGTCCACGGTGTGGTTTGTGCGTCCACAATGCGTGCATACACGTCCTGTCCCTTTAGGTTGCTGAGACCATTTTCCCTTTTGGTAGCCTTTCCCAGCCGAAGGACCTTGAACATGTAACGCAGAAACTGCAGAGTCAGTGGTATCTGGAGAAGGAACAAGGTTCAATTCACGTTCCTGCTGAATAACGAGTGAAAACACCTTGTCAATGTTAGGCATCTGATTCATCATCATGATCTGCGATTTGGAGCTTGCAAATTTCTCGTTTAAGCCCTTCAAAAATCTTATCACATAGTCTTGTTCTCGGTAAGTCTTAGCAGAATCCACAGCACCACATGAACAATATAATGAACATTTGCAACAAGGAAGAGGACGATAGTTTTCCAATTCGTCCCAAAGCATTTTCAATTGAGTAAAATAGTCAGAGACATCAAGAGTACCTTGGCGGAAATGATACAATTCTTCTTGAATGTCGGAGATGCGAAACACGTCACTCTGCAAAAACCTAATTTGGAGATTCTTCCAAACTCCCGCCGCTGAGTCAATCCAAAGAACAGATTTCGCAATTGAAGTGGAAATTGAGCCTGAATCAAGAAACAACCATGGTGTTGCAACGAATCCATTGTGCAAACAAAGGATCGATGTGAACGGTTTGGGAAAGATCCATCAACAAACTTTTCCTTGTTCTTGGAGATAAGTGCCAGAAGCATAGAACGTGACCAAGTATGATAGTTCTTGTTGTCCAATGGTGGAGCAACAAGAATCAAAGCGGGACTCTCGTTGGGATGAAGATAATAAGGATTCGCAGAGTTCGTTGCGAAGTCGGCATAGCTCTGGTGATCCATAAAGAAAAGAGAAGGAGTTTGAGATTGTCAAGAGAAAAAAGGGGAATCGCGAGGAAGACGAAAGGGGAAAATCGCAATTCTTGAACCAAGGAAGAAGAAAGGGGAAAGAGTGGTAACCAGAGCTCATTGAGCTCTGATACCATGATAATATCGCAACTAGAAGGTAAAGAAAATATCTTAATTATGAAAACATGGTTAAAGAATCCTGTACACAAGGCTGTTCCTATTTATATGAGTAATTAACAGCACTTTGTTATAACTAACACAACTTGCTACTTTACATAACTACCATCACTAATTATATACATCAAATAAACTTAGGCTAATATTAGGTAGTATGGCTTGATAGGGACTTAAAATATATATAACTCTTTCTAATTTAATGCTAAAACATTGAATTCTTACATAAATTGCTAAATAACAATTCAAAATCCTTTAAATGAAAAAAAAAATTAATTTTAAAATTTAACTCTTTATAATTAGTATTGCCATTTTAACATTTTGTTGAGTATTTTCATTGACAATTAAACACCACTATTTAATAAATAAAAAAAGGTATGAGCGCTACATAATATTTGATAAAAAATTTATAAGCCACAGTAACATTAATTGTAAAACATTTCATTAGATTTCGTGTCTTCTATTATTAATTTTAAAATACAGTATCAAAGAATTAAAAATATATATTAAATTATTAAAATTTAGATATAAATCGATATTCTAATAAAAATTATAAAATTGACAATTATTTATCAAAACAAAAGGACATGGAACGTAAAACCTCACCCACAAAAATGATTAAAAAAATATAGTTTGACCTGTACAACCTATCGCTTAATAAACTTCTTAAAGCATAAATACAAAGTAAAACACAAAAAGTTTCATTGTCAAAAATATATATATATGCGTTAATTAATGTTCACATGCATTTTCATACTATAAAAAATGAGTTATCTTTAATCTATAGGAACAAATATTGTTAAGCCTCTTTCCATTTAATTAAATACACCCTCTGGACACATACATAAGCAACAAAAAAATTGATTCATTGAAATATTGATGTATCTAGTAATTATTTTATACTAGATACATCTATAATTCAATGAATCTAAAAAAAAATTGTTGCTTATAAATGTGTCTGGAGGGTGTAAGTCAATGAATAATATTCTTAATAAAAAAAAATGAATGAATAGTTAGAAAAATTATTTATTTAGGTTGAGAATGTTAAAATATAAAACTAAGAAAAAAATAATATGACGACAAAATATTCAAAGAATTTAATCAAATTATTTATAATAAATGTAAATATAATTATTCATTTAAATAATAACAATAAGAAGTTAATGTGAATGGTAAGATGATTTACTAGAAAACATGTTTTTATGATTTGGTTGTTAATATTGACTGGAAAACATGTTGTTGATCGATAAGTTTTTAACCTTGTTACGTCAATGGAAAAAAGATAAAATCTTCTCGATGAAACGATGTAAATTTGTTATTACTTATAGTTTAATGGTTTAAAATATATCATTTCTTAAATCATTTCAAATATTTATATTTATTTAAACGTCTACATAATTATTGTTTTATCAGTCTTATGGATTCATTTAAATGAAATTATTTTTGCCATTTCATATAATGATTAACCTATAACATCTAATCAACCCGCTGTTTAAGACAATATATATGAATCCAATATAATTTTTATTTATATTTTTAATCATAAAAGTAACTCCAATCATTGGCAAACATGAGTAGAGAATAAAAAAATATAATTATTAACCAACCTTATTCATATAGCTAACACAAACGATGTGAATATTTTTCAAACACTAATTGATTGATATAACAATTAGAATAGAAAATATGCAAATTATTCAAGCGTAGAAACACTATTAGGAGGTGGATGGCAACATGGAAGCTTACGGCACACAGGTGGCGGACAATCAACATCTGGATTCTTGCAACAAGGTGGTAAACCTTGTACATTACAAATAAGAGAAGCTCCAATAGTCAGAATTAACACAACAAACCTCAACATCATCTTCCAAAGAAAATCCATTATTAAAAAGGTTAATTTTCAAACAAAATTAACTTAAATATCTAATATTGAAAGATATATGTACATATAAAGTGCAAAAATGACATATTTATATACAAAAAAGAAACCTCTAGAATTCCATTTTATGAATTATAAATCCATAACTAAAAACAAATCTTAATTTGTTTAGTGAAACTAATTTATTTTCTTAAACATTGACTAGCTTAATTTCTATTGACCGATTTTTCATTTTTTTTCGTTGATTAAGTCTATATTCTAAGTTTTATTGACTTTTCAAAATAACCAAACTATTTGTTTGATAATTATATTATTATAATTTGGTTTAATCAACAAAAGTTAATTTAAGTAGTTTCTTTATCGATTATCTTAAACATGTCAATATTTAAATTATAAAATCCATATAATTTTTGGTTTCATTAGGAAATCATGTGTTCACTCTAAAATGTAAAAATAATGTATTTGCAAAAATAATTATTCCACAATCTGCCAAATAAAATCACAGAAATTTTTAATGTATAACAAACATAATTCAACTAAGTCATGTGTCCGTTAAACCACAAAACTAGTCTTTTTAAGTAACACCGATTCCAATTTTGTTTATCTAAAATTTTTAAAATTTTGGGTCAAAATTTCCATTACACTCTAAAAATTGTAAAATCACACATTAAAATTTCAATTCTTAAATTATTTGATTAATATCAATGTTTTGCATCAAAACAAATCAAAATGCACATTTCACATGTTCTTTCACATTCATAAGAATTACCATTTTACTGAAAAATTTGAAATATTTTATTTTATTCTTTTATTTAAGATTAAAAATTAATCATGTAACAAAAACTACTAAGAATCATATATTGTATGAGTAAATGTAAGGAACGTAGGTTTGTCAAATGAAAGTATTAATTAACAAATGTGATTATGGAATGTAATGGTAATGGTAGGATTGATATATTCGGGTGTCCCATAATCCATAGTTTTTAAAAATCATAAATTAGTTATTTAAACTATCATGGAGAAAACAGAAGGATTATCTCTAATTGCGTTAAATATTTTTATAGTCTGTTTATATTAGGCATTTTCGCTATTTGTCCCACTTAATAATTTCATTAAATAATCATCTCTCTAAATTTAGGAGTTTTAACTTTTGATACTTTCTGCAACTTAGCGATGGTTTTTAATACTTAATGACTGAAGTAGTTACGATTTTTAATGACGGTTTACTATTTAGCGGCGGTTGTATTAGTAACGGTTTTAATGACGAATTGACAAGGAAGGACAAAAATTTTAATTTTTTTATTTTAGAGGTACGATTCTTTAAAGAAATTTTTTTGAGAGACGAAAAAATAAAAAATACTTAACTTATTGGGACTTAAAATATATATAACTCTTTCTAATTTAATGCTAAAACATTGAATTCTTACATAAATTGCTAAATAACAATTCAAAATCCTTTAAATGAAAAAAAAAAATTAATTTTAAAATTTAACTCTTTATAATTAGTATTGCCATTTTAACATTTTGTTGAGTATTTTCATTGACAATTAAACACCACTATTTAATAAATAAAAAAAGGTATGAGCGCTACATAATATTTGATAAAAAATTTATAAGCCACGGTAACATTAATTGTAAAACATTTCATTAGATTTCGTGTCTTCTATTATTAATTTTAAAATACAGTATCAAAGAATTAAAAATATATATTAAATTATTAAAGTTTAGATATAAATCGATATTCTAATAAAAATTATATAATTGACAATTATTTATCAAAACAAAAGGACATGGAACGTAAAACCTCACCCACAAAAATGATTAAAACAATGATAGTTTGACCTGTACAACCTATCTCTTAATAAACTTCTTAAAGCATAAATACAAAGTAAAATACAAAAAGTTTCATTGTCAAATATATATATATATATATATATATATATATATATATATATATATATATATATATATATATATATATATATATATATCGTTAATTAATCTTCACATGCATTTTCATACTATAAAAAATGAGTTATCTTTAATCTATAGGAACAAATATTGTTAAGCCTCTTTCCATTTAATTAAATACACCCTCTAGACACATACATAAGCAACAAAAAAAATTGATTCATTGAAATATTGATGTATCTAGTAATTATTTTATACTAGATACATCTATAATTCAATCAATCTAAAAAAAATTTGTTGCTTATAAATGTGTCTGGAGGGTGTAAGTCAATGAATAATATTTTTAATAAAAAAAATGAATGAATAGTTAGAAAAATTATTTATTTAGGTTGAGAATGTTAAAATATAAAATTAAGAAAAAAATAATATTACGACAAAATATTCAAAGAATTTAATCAAATTATTTATAATAAATGTAAATATAATAATTCATTTAAATAATAACAATAAGAAGTTAATGTGAATGGTAAGATGATTTACTAGAAAACATGTTTTTATGATTTGATTGTTAATATTGACCGGAAAACATGTTGTTCATCGATAAGTTCTTAACCTTGTTACGTCAATGGAAAAAAGATAAAATCTTCTCGATAAAACGATGTAAATTTGTTATTACTTATAGTTTAATGGTTTAAAATATATCATTTCTTAAATTATTTCAAATATTTATATTTATTTAAACGTCTACATAATTATTGTTTTATCAGTCTTATGGATTCATTTAAATGAAATTATTTTTGCCATTTCATATAATGATTGACCTATAACATCTAATCAACCCGCTGTTTAAGACAGTATATATGAATCCAATATAATTTTTATTTATATTTTTAATCATAAAAGTAACTCCAATCATTGGCAAACATGAGTAGAGAATAAAAAAATATAATTATTAACCAACCTTATTCATATAGCTAACACAAACGATGTGAATATTTTTCAAACACTAATTGATTGGTATAACAATTAGAATAGAAAATATGCAAATTATTCAAGCGTAGAAACACTATTAGGAGGTGGATGGCAACATGGAAGCTTACGGCACACAGGTGGCGGACAATCAACATCTGGATTCTTGCAACAAGGTGGTAAACCTTGTACATTACAAATAAGGAAGCTCAATAGTAAGAATTAACACAACAAACCTCAACATCATCTTCCAAAGAAAATCCATTATTAAAAAGTTTAATTTTCAAACAAAATTAACTTAAATATCTAATATTGAAAGATATATGTACATATAAAGTGCAAAAATGACATATTTATATAAAAAAAGAAACCTCTAGAATTCCATTTTATGAATTATAAATCCATAACTAAAAACAAATCTTAATTTGTTTAGTGAAACTAATTTATTTTCTTAAACATTGACTAGCTTAATTTCTATTGACCGATTTTCATTTTTTTCTGTTGATTAAGTCTATATTCTAAGTTTTATTGACTTTTCAAAATAACCAAACTATTTGTTTGATAATTATATTATTATAATTTATTTTAATCAACAAAAGTTAATTTAAGTAGTTTCTTTATCGATTATCTTAAACATGTCAATATTTAAATTATAAAATCCATATAATTTTTGGTTTCATTTGGAAATCATGTGTTCACTCTAAAATGTATAAATAATGTATTTGCAAAAATAATTATTCTACAATCTGCCAAATAAAATCACAGATATTTTTAATGTATAACAAACATAATTCAACTAAGTCATGTGTCCGTTAAACCACAAAACTAGTCTTTTTAAGTAACACCGATTCCAATTTTGTTTCTCTAAAATTTTTTGAAATTTTGGGTCAAAATTTCCATTACACTCTAAAAATTGTAAAATCACACATTAAAATTTCAATTCTTAAATTATTTGATTAATATCAATGTTTTGCATCAAAACAAATGAAAATGCACATTTCACATGTTCTTTCACATTCATAAGAATTACCATTTGACTGATAAATTTGAAATATTTTATTTTATTCTTTTATTTCAGATTAAAAATTAATCATGTAACAAAAACTACTAAGAATCATATATTGTATGAGTAAATGTAAGGAACGAATCATATATTGTATGAGTAAATGTAAGGAACGTAGGTTTGTCAAATGAAAGTATTAATTAACAAATGTGATTACGGAATGTAATGCTAATGGTAGGATTGATATATTCGGGTGTCCCATAATCCATAATTTTTAAAAATCATAAATTAGTTATTTAAACTATCATGGAGAAAACAGAAGGATTATCTCTAATTGCGTTAAATATTTTTATAGTCTGTTTATATTAGGCATTTTCGCTATTTGTCCCACTTAATAATTTCATTAAATAATCATCTCTCTAAATTTAGGAGTTTTAACTTTTGATACTTTCTGCAACTTAGCGACGGTTTTTAATACTTAATGACTGAAGTAGCTACGATTTTTAACGACGGTTTACTACTTAGCGGCGGCTGTATTAGTAACGGTTTTAATGACGAATTGACAAGGAAGGACAAAAATTTAAATTTTTTTATTTTAGAGGTACGATTCTTTAAAGAAATTTTTTTGAGAGACGAAAAAATAAAAAATGCTTAACTTATTGGGACTGATAATATCGCAACTAGAAGGTAATGAAAATATCTTCATTATGAAAACTTGGTTAAAGAATCACATACCATTCCTATTTATATGAGTAATTAACAGCACTTTGTTATAACTAACACAACTTGCTACTTTACATAACTACCATCACTAATTATATACATCAAATAAACTTAGGCTAATATTAGGTAGTATGGCTTGATACCTCCCCACAAGTTGGACTATGAATATTGCATAGACCTAACTTGGACAGAAGAGATGAAAATAGAGGAGCATGAAGTGGTTTTGTGAGCACATCGACAATGGATGGAGCAGGAAGGAGATGGATGAGTTTAGATTGACTTCTCACGAATGACATGGCAATCTAATTCGATGTGCTTACTACGTTCATGGAAGGTGGGATTGTGAGCAAGATAGATGGTTGACTTGCAGTCACAGTAAAGAGAAGCTGGAGCAGAAAATCCAATGCGAAAGTCATCAAATAAGTATCTCAACCATCGAATTTCGCATGTTAAAGAAGCAAGTGCTCGATATTACTTGATTGACGATCGAGACACGATTTTGCTTCTTTGACGCCAAGAAATAAGGAATTCCCAAGTACACAAACACATGATGACTTTTTGTGTCGGGCAGCCCAATCGGAGTCACAAAGCAGTGAGCCTCGGTGGTGGAACTATCAAATAAGATACCTTGGCGGATAAGCCTTAAGATAGCAATACTCTAGTAGCAGCCTGGTAGTGAGAAAGAAAAGGATTAGCAACGTATTGGCTAAGGTGCTGCACAGAGAAAGAAATATCAGGCCTTGTGTTAGTAAGGTATAATAGCTTTCCAATCGACTTCACAGTAAAGTAGGATCCTCAAAGCTACACCATCGATAGAGGAAAGCTTTACATTTGGATCATAAGGTGTTGAGGCAGGTTTAGCCCCAAGGAAACCTGTGTCTTCAAGTAATTCTAGAACATATTTTCTTTGGTTGAGAAAAATACCCTTGCTAGATCTAGCAATCTCTAAGCCAAGAAAAAATCTGAGGTTGCCAAGGTCTTTAATGCGAAATTTACTGTGGAGAAAAGCCTTGACATGCTGAATTTCAGCATGAGAATCACCTGTTAAGACAATATCATCAACATATACTAGCAATGCAGTGAAACCAGACTTAGAGTTCTTGGTATACAAGGAATGGTCAGCTTCAGATTGTACATAACCCAAAGAAAGTAAAGATGAAGAGAGCTTAGCATGCCATTGCCTACTGGCCTACTTCAAACCATAGAGAGACTTTGTTAGTTTACACACTTTATTAGAATCAGAAAAACCATAACCAGGGGGAAGGGACATGTAGACCTCTTCATAGAGATCTCCATGAAGAAAAGCATTGTTGACATCAAGTTGCTCAAGATGCCAATGCTTTATAGCTGCAAGGGAAAGAAGGACTCTCACTGTGGTGATTTTGGCAACAGGTGAAAAGGTGTCAAAATAATCCACTCCTTCTAACTGAGTATACCCTTTTGCAACTAACCTGGCTTTATATCTTTCTATGGTTCCATTGGCATGGTATTTAACCTTGTAAACCCACTTGCAACCAACTGGAACCTTACCTACAGGGAGATCTACAACAGTCCAGGTTTGATTTTCTTCAAGGGCAGCCATCTCTGTATCCATGGCCTTTTTCCAACAGTCAAGTTTAGAGGCTTGAGTATAAGTTTTTGGCTCAGGTATGGATGAAATGGTGCAACAAAAATTTTTATAGGTAGGTGAGCAATTGAGATATGATAAAGAAGTGGAAAGAGGATAAGAAACATTATTAGTATTGGATGCTTTTATTGTGGAATTTGGGAGAAGACTACAATGATAGTCTTGGAGATATGTAGGGATGACTTTGGCTCTAGTAGACTTTCTAGGTGGAGGGACAGAAGTGTGGTCTGGGACAGATTGGGAAACTGTGTCCAGGCTGGCAGAGGGGTTGCTATTAGGGTCAAAATCAATAAGAGATGGGTTGGCAGCAGAAAGAGGACTGCTAAGAGGTGTATGCAGGGCAGAAGTAGGAATGGTAGGAGTAGATGGTGTATTACTAGGTGTTTTAATGTCACCATCACGCAAAGGACTAGGGGCAGAATGAGTGTCAGAATCAAACAAATGACTAGAAACTAGCTGATTATTGTCTAAAGGATCATGCTGTGGGTTAGAGAGAGAACTAGAAGACTTTTTGAAGGGAAATACAGATTCATAAAAAATAACATTTCTAGACAAATACAGTTCATTAGAGTGTAAGTCATACAGTAAGAAGCCTTTAGTACCATCCTTATACCCAAGAAACACTACTTTTCTAGCCCTAGGCTGAAACTTAGTCCTATGGTTTTGTAGGGTGGTAGAATAACAAAGGCAACCAAAACCTTTTAGGTGAATGAGAACAGGAAAAGTTTTGAACAATTTTTCATAAGGGCATTGAGATTGTAATAAAGGACTAGGGATACGATTGATTAAATGCACAACATGTTTAATGCTAAAATTCCATAGGTTCAAAGGAAGGTTAGAATGGAAGGTGATAGCTCTAGCTACATTCAATATATGTTGATGTTTTCTCTCGACTACCCCATTTTGTTGGGGAGTCTCCACACAAGATTTTTGGTGTAGTATACCCTTAGATAAAAAGAAGGGCTGCAATGAGAGAAACTCACAGCCATTATCAGATCTAAAGGTTTTAAGAGTGATATGAAAGTGATTTTCTAAAGAGGCTACAAAATGAATGATACTTTGTTTAGTTTCAGATTTGTTTTTAAGAAAAATAACCCAGGTGAACCTAGAAAAATCATCAACAAGAGTTAAAAAGTATCTATGGCCCATAATGGACTCAGTGGCAAAGGGCCCCCATAAATCAGCATGCAAAAGATCAAAAGGAGAAGTAGTGAAAGTAGTACTAACAGGAAAGGGTAACTTCTTTTGTTTAGCATAGTGACATGAATCACAAGGGTTCATGTTATTTTTACAAGAAATTAAAGGACAAGCTTTTGCAATTATTTGTAAACTAGAATGGGAAACATGACCTAATCTTAAGTGCCAAGTTTCAAAAGAATTGGAAATAGCAGAATTACAAGAAGATATAGTAGCACTTGTGTCAAGGATGTAAAGACCCCTTTGCAAGCTAGCTGTACCAATCGTTTTCTTCGAAAGGTTCTGCAAAATATGACAAGTATTGGAGGAAAAATTAAGATGACAATTATTGCTAATAGTCAACTTAGGAACAGAGATAAGGCTGACATGAAAATTTGGTATGAAGAGAACATTATGCAGGGTTAAAGATGGAGAAATGACTACATTTCCAGCAATGTTAGCATTGATAAGGGAACCATCAGGCAAAGTAACAGATATAGGATTGATAGTGTGATACGAATTGAAAATAGCAAGGCTAAAAGTGATGTGTTCAGTGGCACCAGTGTCTAAAATCCAGAAGTTGGGATTCTTACCAATGACTGAAGAGTGGGAATTGAGGGCTAAAGGAGATGCAATGATGGAATTTGCAGTAGGGTTGGATTTTGACTGCTGAAGCAAGGCACGGAGACTGTGAAGCTCTTCTTGAGTGAAACCAAACGAGGACTAAGAGTCTTCTGTAGGAGGAGCAGTGGACGCAGAGTTGTCTTGAGGTTGTCCATTATCCGGAGGTTGAGAAATTCGCCCTTTTTGCTTAAATCCAGGGGATATCCATGCTTCAAGAAGCATGTGTCCACGGTGTGGTTTGTGCGTCCACAATGCGTGCATACACGTCCTGTCCCTTTAGGTTGCTGAGACCATTTTCCCTTTTGGTAGCCTTTCCCAGCCGAAGGACCTTGAACATGTAACGCAGAAACTGCAGAGTCAGTGGTATCCGGAGAAGGAACAAGGTTCAATTCACGTTCCTGTTGAATAACGAGTGAAAACACCTTGTCAATGTTAGGCATCGAATTCATCATCATGATCTGCGATTTGGAGCTTGCAAATTTCTCGTTTAAGCCCTTCAAAAATCTTATCACATAGTCTTGTTCTCGGTAAGTCTTAGCAGAATCCACAGCACCACATGAACAATAAAATAAACATTTGCAACAAGGAAGAGGACGATAGTTTTTCAATTCGTCCCAAAGCATTTTCAATTGAGTAAAATAGTCAGAGACATCAAGAGTACCTTGGCGGAAATGATACAATTCTTCTTGAATGTCGGAGATGCGAAACACGTCACTCTGCAAAAACCTAATTTGGAGATTCTTCCAAACTCCCTTGTTGAGTCAATCCAAAGAACAGTTACAATTGAAGTGGAAATTGAGCGAATCCAAACAACCATGGTGTTGCAACGAATCCATTGTGCAAACAAAGGATCAGTGACGAACGGTTTGGGGAAAGATCCATCAACAAACTTTTCCTTGTTCTTGGAGATAAGTGCCAGAAGCATAGAACGTGACCAAGTATGATAGTTCTTGTTGTCCAATGGTGGAGCAACAAGAATCAAAGCGGGACTCTCGTTGGGATGAAGATAATAAGGATTCGCAGAGTTCGTTGCGAAGTCGGCATAGCTCTGGTGATCCATAAAGAAAAGAGAAGGAGTTTGAGATTGTCAAGAGAAAAAAAAAGGGGGGGGGAATCGCGAGGAAGACGAAAGGGGAAAATCGCAATTCTTGAACCAAGGAAGAAGAAAGGGGAAAGAGTGGTAACCAGAGCTCATTGAGCTCG
>CM038793.1:37908912-38160544 GCA_021764765.1 Vicia sativa | reverse complement strand
ATATATAATATATCGCAACTAGAAGGTAAAGAAAATATCTTCATTATGAAAACTTGGTTAAAGAATCCTGTACACAAGGTTGTTCCTATTTATATGAGTAATTAACAGCACTTTGTTATAACTAACACAACTTGCTACTTTACATAACTACCATCACTAATTATATACATCAAATAAACTTAGGCTAATATTAAGTAGTATGGCTTGATAGGGACTTAAAATATATATAACTCTTTCTAATTTAATGCTAAAACATTGAATTCTTACATAAATTGCTAAATAACAATTCAAAATCCTTTAAATGAAAAAAAAATTAATTTTAAAATTTAACTCTTTATAATTAGTATTGCCATTTTAACATTTTGTTGAGTATTTTCATTGACAATTAAACACCACTATTTAATAAGTAAAAAAAGGTATGAGCGCTACATAATATTTGATAAAAAATTTATAAGCCACGGTAACATTAATTGTAAAACATTTCATTAGATTTCGTGTCTTCTATTATTAATTTTAAAATACAGTATCAAAGAATTAAAAATATATATTAAATTATTAAAATTTAGATATAAATCGATATTCTAATAAAAATTATATAATTGACAATTATTTATCAAAACAAAAGGACATGGAACGTAAAACCTCACCCACAAAAATGATTAAAAAAATGATAGTTTGACCTGTACAACCTATCTCTTAATAAACTTCTTAAAGCATAAATACAAAGTAAAACACAAAAAGTTTCATTGTCAAAAATATATATATATGCGTTAATTAATCTTCACTTGCATTTTCATACTATAAAAAATGAGTTATCTTTAATCTATAGGAACAAATATTGTTAAGCCTCTTTCCATTTAATTAAATACACCCTCTGGACACATACATAAGCAACAAAAAAATTGATTCATTGAAATATTGATGTATCTAGTAATTATTTTATACTAGATACATCTATAATTCAATGAATCTAAAAAAAATTTGTTGCTTATAAATGTGTCTGGAGGGTGTAAGTCAATGAATAATATTTTTAATAAAAAAAATGAATGAATAGTTAGAAAAATTATTTATTTAGGTTGAGAATGTTAAAATATAAAACTAAGAAAAAAATAATATTACGACAAAATATTCAAAGAATTTAATCAAATTATTTATAATAAATGTAAATATAATTATTCATTTAAATAATAACAATAAGAAGTTAATGTGAATGGTAAGATGATTTACTAGAAAACATGTTTTTTATGATTTGATTGTTAATATTGACTGGAAAACATGTTGTTGATCGATAAGTTCTTAACCTTGTTACGTCAATGGAAAAAAGATAAAATCTTCTCGATGAAACGATGTAAATTTGTTATTACTTATAGTTTAATGGTTTAAAATATATCATTTCTTAAATTATTTCAAATATTTATATTTATTTAAACGTCTACATAATTATTGTTTTATCAGTCTTATGGATTCATTTAAATGAAATTATTTTTGCCATTTCATATAATGATTAACCTATAACATCTAATCAACCCGCTGTTTAAGACAATATATATGAATCCAATATAATTTTTATTTATATTTTTAATCATAAAAGTAACTCCAATCATTGGCAAACATGAGTAGAGAATAAAAAAATATAATTATTAACCAACCTTATTCATATAGCTAACACAAACGATGTGAATATTTTTCAAACACTAATTGATTGGTATAACAATTAGAATAGAAAATATGCAAATTATTCAAGCGTAGAAACACTATTAGGAGGTGGATGGCAACATGGAAGCTTACGACACACAGGTGGCGGACAATCAACATCTGGATTCTTGCAACAAGGTGGTAAACCTTGTACATTACAAATAAGGGAAGCTCCGATAGTAAGAATTAACACAACAAACCTCAACATCATCTTCCAAAGAAAATCCATTATTAAAAAGGTTAATTTTCAAACAAAATTAACTTAAATATCTAATATTGAAAGATATATGTACATATAAAGTGCAAAAATGACATATTTATATACAAAAAAGAAACCTCTAGAATTCCATTTTATGAATTATAAATCCATAACTAAAAACAAATCTTAATTTGTTTAGTGAAACTAATTTATTTTCTTAAACATTGACTAGCTTAATTTCTATTGACCGATTTTTCATTTTTTTTTCGTTGATTAATTCTATATTCTAAGTTTTATTGACTTTTCAAAATAACCAAACTATTTGTTTGATAATTATATTATTATAATTTATTTTAATCAACAAAAGTTAATTTAAGTAGTTTCTTTATCGATTATCTTAAACATGTCAATATTTAAATTATAAAATCCATATAATTTTTGGTTTCATTAGGAAATCATGTGTTCACTCTAAAATGTAAAAATAATGTATTTGCAAAAATAATTATTCTACAATCTGCCAAATAAAATCACAGATATTTTTAATGTATAACAAACATAATTCAACTAAGTCATGTGTCCGTTAAACCACAAAACTAGTCTTTTTAAGTAACACCGATTCCAATTTTGTTTATCTAATTTTTTTTGAAATTTTGGGTCAAAATTTCCATTACACTCTAAAAATTGTAAAATCACACATTAAAATTTCAATTCTTAAATTATTTGATTAATATCAATGTTTTGCATCAAAACAAATGAAAATGCACATTTCACATGTTCTTTCACATTCATAAGAATTACCATTTGACTGAAAAATTTGAAATATTTTATTTTATTGTTTTATTTAAGATTAAAAATTAATCATGTAACAAAAACTACTAAGAATCATATATTGTATGAGTAAATGTAAGGAACGTAGGTTTGTCAAATGAAAGTATTAATTAACAAATGTGATTATGGAATGTAATGGTAATGGTAGGATTGATATATTCGGGTGTCCCATAATCCATAGTTTTTAAAAATCATAAATTAGTTATTTAAACTATCATGGAGAAAACAGAAGGATTATCTCTAATTGCGTTAAATATTTTTATAGTCTGTTTATATTAGGCATTTTCGCTATTTGTCCCACTTAATAATTTCATTAAATAATCATCTCTCTAAATTTAGGAGTTTTAACTTTTGATATTTTCTGCAACTTAGCGACGGTTTTTAATACTTAATGACTGAAGTAGTTACGATTTTTAACGACGGTTTACTACTTAGCGGCGGCTGTATTAGTAACGGTTTTAATGACGAATTGACAAGGAAGGACAAAATTTTAAATTTTTTTATTTTAGAGGTACGATTCTTTAAAGAAATTTTTTTGAGAGACGAAAAAATAAAAAATACTTAACTTATTGGGACTTAAAATATATATAACTCTTTCTAATTTAATGCTAAAACATTGAATTCTTACATAAATTGCTAAATAACAATTCAAAATCCTTTAAATGAAAAAAAAAATTAATTTTAAAATTTAACTCTTTATAATTAGTATTGCCATTTTAACATTTTGTTGAGTATTTTCATTGACAATTAAACACCACTATTTAATAAATAAAAAAAGGTATGAGCGCTACATAATATTTGATAAAAAATTTATAAGCCACAGTAACATTAATTGTAAAACATTTCATTAGATTTCGTGTCTTCTATTATTAATTTTAAAATACAGTATCAAAGAATTAAAAATATATATTAAATTATTAAAATTTAGATATAAATCGATATTCTAATAAAAATTATATAATTGACAATTATTTATCAAAACAAAAGGACATGGAACGTAAAACCTCACCCACAAAAATGATTAAAAAAATGATAGTTTGACCTGTACAACCTATCTCTTAATAAACTTCTTAAAGCATAAATACAAAGTAAAATACAAAAAGTTTCATTGTCAAAAAAAAATATATATATATATATATATATATATATATATATATATATATATATATATATATATATATATATATATATATATATATATTATTAATTAATCTTCACATGCATTTTCATACTATAAAAAATGAGTTATCTTTAATCTATAGGAACAAATATTGTTAAGCCTCTTTCCATTTAATTAAATACACCCTCTAGACACATACATAAGCAACAAAAAAAATTGATTCATTGAAATATTGATGTATCTAGTAATTATTTTATACTAGATACATCTATAATTCAATGAATCTAAAAAAAATTTGTTGCTTATAAATGTGTCTGGAGGGTGTAAGTCAATGAATAATATTTTTAATAAAAAAAATGAAGGAATAGTTAGAAAAATTATTTATTTAGGTTGAGAATGTTAAAATATAAAACTAAGAAAAAAATAATATTACGACAAAATATTCAAAGAATTTAATCAAATTATTTATAATAAATGTAAATATAATTATTCATTTAAATAATAACAATAAGAAGTTAATGTGAATGGTAAGATGATTTACTAGAAAACATGTTTTATGATTTGATTGTTAATATTGATTGGAAAACATGTTGTTGATCGATAAGTTCTTAACCTTGTTACGTCAATGGAAAAAAGATAAAATCTTCTCGATAAAACGATGTAAATTTGTTATTACTTATAGTTTAATGGTTTAAAATATATCATTTCTTAAATTATTTCAAATATTTATATTTATTTAAACGTCTACATAATTATTGTTTTATCAGTCTTATGGATTCATTTAAATGAAATTTTTTTTGCCATTTCATATAATGATTGACCTATAACATCTAATCAACCCGCTGTTTAAGACAATATATATGAATCCAATATAATTTTTATTTATATTTTTAATCATAAAAGTAACTCCAATCATTGGCAAACATGAGTAGAGAATAAAAAAATATAATTATTAACCAACCTTATTCATATAGCTAACACAAACGATGTGAATATTTTTCAAACACTAATTGATTGGTATAACAATTAGAATAGAAAATATGTAAATTATTCAAGCGTAGAAACACTATTAGGAGGTGGATGGCAACATGGAAGCTTACGGCACACGGTGGCGGACAATCAACATCTGGATTCTTGCAACAAGGCGGTAAACCTTCTACATTACAAATAAGGAAGCTCCAATAGTAAGAATTAACACAACAAACCTCAACATCATCTTCGAAGAAAATCCATTATTAAAAGTTTAATTTTCAAACAAAATTAACTTAAATATCTAATATTGAAAGATATATGTACATATAAAGTGCAAAATGACATATTTATATACAAAAAGAAACCTCTAGAATTCCATTTTATGAATTATAAATCCATAACTAAAACAAATCTTAATTTGTTTAGTGAAACTAATTTATTTTCTTAAACATTGACTAGCTTAATTTCTATTGACCGATTTTTCATTTTTTCGTTGATTAAGTCTATATTCTAAGTGTTATTGACTTTTCAAAATAACCAAACTATTTGTTTGATAATTATATTATTATAATTTATTTTAATCAACAAAAGTTAATTTAAGTAGTTTATTTATCGATTATCTTAAACATGTCAATATTTAAATTATAAAATCCATATAATTTTGGTTTCATTTGGAAATCATGTGTTCACTCTAAAATGTAAAAATAATGTATTTGCAAAAATATTATTCTACAATCGCCAAATAAAATCACAGATATTTTTAATGTATAACAAACATAGTTCAACTAAGTCATGTGTCTCTTAAACCACAAAACAAGTCTTTTTAAGTAACACCGATTCCAATTTTGTTTATCTAAAATTTTTTGAAATTTTGGGTCAAAATTTCCATTACACTCTAAAAATTGTAAAATCACACATTAAAATTTCAATTCTTAAATTATTTGATTAATATCAATGTTTTGCATCCAAACAAATGAAAATGCACATTTCACATTCATAAGAATTACCATTTGACTGAAAAATTTGAAATATTTTATTTTATTCTTTTATTTAAGATTAAAAATTAATCATGTAACAAAAACTACTAAGAATCATATATTGTATGAGTAAATGTAAGGAACGTAGGTTTGCCAAATGAAAGTATTAATTAACAAATGTGATTATGGAATGTAATGGTAATGGTAGGATTGATATATTCGGGTGTCCCATAATCCATAGTTTTAAAAATCATAAATTAGTTATTTAAACTATTAAACTCCTTCAACTAGTCTCGTGCGAAACTGCTATCCTCGAAACCTATATGTTACGTAGAGGCAACATCATAATAGAAGGGTGAGAATTCACATCATTATTCAAAAGTATATAAATGGAAATAATGAAGAAATCACATCTATTCATGAATTCCACACACTTCAAGTGATATTCCAAGATAACATGATCATACAAACATTACAAGTATAATATATATTTATACATCACATAATTATCATTCATTCAAACAATCCAAGTAATCCATATGATTAGACATCACAATTTCGTTTTACACATTGCATATTCAATCATGACTCATGTGACCACAATGCAATGTGACTCAATATGCATGTGGTACCATGTTTTTGGGAACATTTCGTTAACCCTACTTCTGAGACATTCATAGAATCCAAGACCTTACTTCCGTTCCGGACAAGACCAAAAACCTCTGCTACTTATTTCCAATGGAATCGAGTCAAATGTGAACCCAACGTTTCACCGCTACTTATCCGTCATGGATCGAGCCAATTTGTGAACCCACAATTCTACCGCTACTTATCCATACAAGGATCGAGCCAAATGTATACAACCCACCAAGACAAAATATGCAAATTAAGATTATTCATAAAACCTCAATTATTCAAGCATATCATCACAATTCATCTCATGTGAATTACCCATCGATTGCACAACATCATATTCCAACAACAAGATCATCACATGTATCTTATACACATCATCACACATAACCAATAACATTATGACATATAATTTGATCGCGACTTTATCGTCTATTCTAATCGGGAGACTGCAAGTGCACAGTCCTATCGCGTAGTTTTAAAAGATATCGAATCCACAGGGACTATAAATCGATCTATCGTTATCCTAAGTTACGGTATACAGCTAAGGCGAATAATTCTTTAAGATATTGGTTAAGGAAAAATATAATAATTAAACAGATATCGGTATGTAATTTGTCTAACCTAAGGGAATCTGAATTTCCACTGACTTATTACTCAAGTTGATAAAAATCCTATTTCAGCAAACAATATTCATCTAAAAATCCTATCTCAAACTCTCGCTCTATTGAATCGGATCATGTAATGAAATCCTAACGTATGCTCTCGCTATCCCGCCGAATTTAAAAACACTTTTTGAAAATAAATAAGGTTTAATCAGTTTTAAAACGCTTTCGCAGTCTTTAAAATCAATACCTAGTATCCACTATCTGGTTCTAAACCTCAAACTCTCGCTCTGTTGGTTTCTAACCTTAGTCCAGTTTATTAACCTCAAATTTCGCTCTGTTGGTTTCTAAGCCTCTTTTAATAAATTAAATTGGATATCTAAGTCAGAAAGAATATTTTTAACAACGTAATATTATGCCAGTTTAATTTTTGGATTCCTTTGGTTCGATTAATTTACATACCAATATCAGAAAGATTTAGCCAGACATATTAAATAATTCAGACATGCATAAATAATACGGTTCGATATATTTAAACATTTCCACAATCAAATAAATAATATCAGGCAACAGTATATTAAATAAAATAAAATAATTATATTAAAAACCTGAAAATAAGAATACTGGAAATAATCTTGTTCTTCGAAATAAACGAGCACTCCACCACAAGTCGGTTGGATCTGCTCGGAGACTTCTTGAATTGAAAGAAAAGAAAATACGACAAAGAATAAAAAGCACTAGATCTATGTAATACGGTGAACTGACTTTGAAGGTTTTTGCATCGCAAATGTGCGGATAGCAAGAGTCGCCACCGACTTTTCTTTTATCCAATTAAGGGAAGGTAAAAAGAGAAAAAGACCTTCGTTAGATTACGAGTAAGGAGAAGGTTATGAAAAGGAAGGTATTAGCACCCTTTCCATCCGTAGTTATCTACGGCTCTTAGTTGCTCTTAGATCACTTTAAAATTGTGCTTTCGTGTGTTTGACAAAAATGTTTTGAAAAGGCATTTCGCTTTGACTTTGTAATGATTCATGTAGGAATGTATACAAAGTGTTCGGAAATGTTTCGTTTTGAAAAGAGTTTGAATTTTGACAAAAGTGTGAGGTGTGAAAAGTATTTTGATAGAGCAAGCAACTAAGAGTCTTATTACCTACTAATTGGTCGTTTCGTATTGTTTTCGTTCCTTTAGAATAGCGCTATCCATACCATTAGTTGGTAGGTAACTCCATTCGTTGGATGTAAGCGGGACATTCGAAGGGACATCGTATGGTCATAGAAAGCAACTTGTAGGAAGTATCCTAGCACATTCGAAGGACTATCATCATTTTCGTGGCGACAATCGAGGTCAAGATCATGTATTCGGAGGCGACATCGTGGGTCTATGATCTTTGTATCGAAGGGACTATGATGATTTGTTTTGAAGGCAACGGTGCTAGAATACCCTACGTTCGAGGACTTGACCATTTGAATTCGTAAAGGCAACGAGAGAATTACCCTAAGGGTGCATGTGTGAAAAGAGTGTGTTGATTTGATTCATGTTATCTTGAAAATTAGAGTGAGCTATGTTGATTTTAGTCTTACCATACACGCCTAATTACTAACAGTTTATAAGGTGCGGAAAGTAAATTGCGGAAATTAAAGTGCGGAAAGATAAATCCTACGCTATTACATGGCTTCGGGGCAGATACATAATTTAAAATGCGGAAAATAAAAAGCCCTAATTATACTATTACATCCCATAAGCAATTACATAATTTGAAAATAGAAAACGATAAAAAGAAATCGTCCGAAACGAGATAACCTGTGAAAAGATGAGAAATCGAAAAATACGAGGAACTCGAATAAGAGAAAAATGTTAGCAAAAATAATAATTTTTAAATGAGAAAAATATTTCATGCTGGAAATAATATTAATATGCTAAAATAATTTTTTGGGATTTTTTAGAGTTAATTTAATAATTAAAAATCAATTAAAGGTGATTTAAATGATAAATTAACAATTAAATTAAATATGCATGCAAAAATAATATTTTTAATTTTATAAATTAAATAAACATTTTCTGGAAATAATGCAAAAAGAAAAATATTTTTTGGTATTTTTAAATGCATGATAAAAATTGTTGAAATTAAATTAAATGAATGAGAAAATATTAAAAGAAATAGAAAAAAAAATGAAAATATGCAAACATGTGAAAAAAGACTTTGCCATGGCCAGGGATCGAACTCAGGACATCCTCTTCACAACCCCACGCCTTTGCCAACTGAGCTGGAGTGCACGCGTGTCAGCCAAGCGAATAGTTGTAAACAAGTGTCTCCTTTTGCATCGATTCGCCAAACTTCATCTTCTTCGTTTTAAATTTTTGAAAACATAGCGTCGGCCTCGGTCACGCTATAGTCCCCATTTTCAAAATCTCATACACATAATATAAATTAGTTAGAGTACGAGAATCGGAAATCACATTCTAAACACAATGGTAGTGGTCTTTTGGTCCAATTTAACCGATTTAAGGAAGCCCTAATTCGGTTCGAAAACCTAGCTATGGTGATTCTCGTTCTAAGCCATGGAAACTCAATCAAATTGCCCAGAAAGCTTGCAATCTTCGTTCTAATCACAAAAACAACAACAAAACATGTTAAAAATGCATGAATAATATAATTCGATTTTGGAAAAAGTGTGACAAACCGAAATCGTGTTCTTGCAATTCTTGATGTTTTCGGACAAAGTAAAGGTCTGGATCGATTCAGGGGATGTCAAGGAATGTGTTTTGATGCTTGGAATCAATTGAATCGAGCTAAAACTGTGGCTGCAAGTTGCTTGAGAGGCACGGTTTTTTTGAGCTAGGTTAGGGTTCCTCAAGCCAATTTTTTCGTCCTCATTCATGTGGTATGTATTGTATATATATAGTAGATGGAATTGGAGCTGATTTGAGGAAGAAATCATCATCAATCAATGCAAAACATATTTGATTTTGTACAAAATCAAATTTTCTCTTTTATGTTCAATTTCAATCAATTTCTTTCCAAATCCAATCAAATTTCGAAATTTGCTGGCTCCTTTGGGTTACTTGGATCTCAAGGATGAGAGAAAAAATCAATTTGCAATTAATTTTGATTTTTTACCTTATTTTTGAATTTAATTTGTATTTAAATGAATAAAATCCAAATTAAATAGAAAAACAAAATAAAAATTTGTGGCATTGGGCTTGGATATTCCTAATTGTATAAGGAACAAGTTTGGATGAAGAAAAAGTAAGCCCATTTGCAAAAATTTTGACTTTTACAAGCATCTCTCCTTGTGCACTTCTTCAAAATTGCCCAACTTGTGAATGGTGTATCTTGCTCAATTTTCCACATTTTTGAGTGTTGTTGGACTTTTTAGAAAGCTCTAAGAGTCCTCTAACCAACCTCTTTTGTTTCATCTCAATTGGAGTTTCCATGCTCAATATATCTTCAAAATAAAATGTTGACTTTTTGTTGACTTTGAAAAGGACCTGTAATGTTTTGATCCATACCTTCCAAATGAAGCATTTTTTGAACATTCTTGTGAGACATGAAGTTGTAGAGAATTGAATTTCCTTTAAAACAAGAGGTGGTGGAAAAATTTCTGAGAAAGTATGAAGAAGTTATGCCCAGTCAAAGTTTGGTTGACTTTTCCTCAAGAAACCCTAATTTGGAAAGTTTGACTTTTGAGCAAATCTTGAGTTTTCTTGATGAATCATGATCAACCCTTGATCCAATGATGAATGTAACTTCAAAATGAGGATGTTGACCAAAAATTATGAAGTTTGACTGTATGTTGACCACAGTTGACTTTTCGTCCAATACAACTGATTTTCACCCATCTGAGCAATTGTCTGAGGAAACTTGACTTGTGAGGCTTGAAACTTGACATGGAGAATCTTTGAAGCATATGAGGAAGCATGAAGACCATTGGAGATGTTGGAAGCCCATCTTGATCTGAGAAATACCAAACCCTAGCTTGGGTTGATTGTCTGTGAGAGGGTTTGTCTGATCAACCCTTGAAGAATCCTTGAGTATGGATGTATGAAATATCTTGAGAAGATGGAGGGAAAATTTTGGGGTATGACAATCTAACGTTAGGTTAGATCAGTGAAAAATACACAACAAAGAAACTGAAAACGAAAATAAATTCAAAGTACAAAACTGAAATAAAATTGCGAAATAAAGAAAGAACGGTTGTTCGGTAAAAATGTCGACCCTTGCTCTGTACCTTCGATATTGTATTTATAGCTTCACTTAGTAACTGCCTTTTCCAATCTCGTACCAAAATAAGTGGCCATCGTGTGTGAAATAAAACTGCCTTAAGAGTAGGAGACGGACGCCTTAGAAGAATAAGTCAAACATGAGACGTGCGTCTCACTTCTGCGTGGGAAAGTGGTGGACCCCACCTTGCTTGGGAGGCGGGCGCCTCCAAGGGAAGGGTGAGACGGCCGCCTCAGGTGAGGACGTGGCTTTTTATGGGCTTTTGAATGGAGGTGGTCGCCTCAAAGGTATAAGTAAAGGGATGAGACGATCGTTTCACTATGCACTAGACTGCGTATTGGGCTTTTGCTTGTTGGGCTTAGTCTTCACCATATTATTTTCTTCTTTTATAACTCCTCTTTCTTTTGCTATATCACCCCTTGCTTCATTTCTTCGGCTTTTTAATCTGATTTTTCCTCGATTTTATTTCTTTGCTCAATTTATCATTATCTAATACAAATACCTGAAACATTAAAAATACCAACGTAATATAGAAATAAAACAAAATAATTAAATAAAAATAGAAACATTATCTATGAAAATTAAGTCAAATATGTTATATAAATTCGTGTTATCATAATTCCACCAATGTTATTCAACATATTCCATCAAATAAGATTATCACATATTATACTCAAGAAATCAAACATACATTGAAATAGTATTCAAAACCAATCCAAAACACATTCAACCACAATTGGATCAATTAATCACATATATGGAAATACTACAATAAATATAAACATATAAGATTTCATGTCAAAAGATCTTAAAAAATAACATTTTTCATTCCAGGTCACGCTTAGTCTGGCCTATCGCGCTAAGCGCACTTTCCTGGACAAACAAACCCAAAAGTCATAACAGTTCGCGTTAAGCGGGCTCATCATCGCGCTAAGCGTAGTCTGCGATTCTGCACTTTTTCTGCTACGAACCAGTTTATTTATCCCACAAAATTACCACATAAAACTCATTTCAATCAACCAAATAACATCATAAAAGGGTATCCTAACATGTTTCTAGTCATGGGTCATCATTTCTAAGTTGAAAAACATAATTTCCATTCAAACCCTAACATTCAAAGACTCTAGAAATTAAAATTGAACAACATAAGATATTCCTAATCATTATCCACAACATACAATCAAACAATAACATGGATTTTTCACCCCTTACCTCTTGAAGATTCCTCTTATAGGATTTCCTCTTCACTTTCCTTCTTTCTCCTCTTCTCTTCTCTTCTTTCTCTTCTTTCTCCAAAGGAAAATTCTAATTATGATTTCCTTCTAACTCTTTACTAACTAGGATTGTCTTATTGGGCTTAATACTTAACACCTCTCTATTACTTCCAATCTCATAAATAGGCCCAATACTAAATAACCACAATTCTATTCATAAAACACAAATATTTAAATAACACACTTATTCAAATAATTCAAATTCCAATTAAATCACCCAATTAATTAATTATCACATAATATAATATATCATAATAATTAATAATTATCTATTTAAAAATCGGGATGTTACACTTAGCTTTCAATGTGTGAGTTTTGGTTGAAGGAAGTGAGTTTTCTTGGGCATGTGATCTCGAGTGGTGGTATTCCTGTGGATCCTTCTAACGTTGAGGTTGTATCTCGATGGGAAGTTCTGAAATCTGTTTCTGATGTTAGAAGTTTTCCTGGTTTGACAGGTTATTATCATAAGCTCATTGAAGGTTTTTCTAAGTTGGCGTTATCGTTGATGCAGTTGACGAGGAAAGGTCAAGCTTTTGTTTGGACTTTGCAGTGTGAAGCTAATTTTCAAGAGCCTAAAAGAAGGTTAACAACCGCTCCTATTTTAATTTTGCCTAATCCGGAAAAATCATTTGTGGTGTATTGTGATGCTTCATTGATGGGTTTAGGAGGTGTGTTGATGCAGAATAGGCAAGTGGTAGCTTATGCTTCGAGGCAACTTAAAGTTCATGAGAGGAATTATCCGACGCATAATTTAGAGTTAGCCGCAGTTGTGTTTGTGTTGAAGATTTGGAGGAATTATTTATTTGGTTCGATATTTGAGGTGTATAGCGACCATAAGATTTTGAAGTATCTATTTGATCAAAAGGAATTGAATATGAGGCAAAAAAGATAGTTAGAATTCTTGAAGGATTATGATTTTGGTTTGAATTGTCATTCGGGTAAAGCAAATGTTATAGCTGATGCATTAAGTAGGAAGTCTTTGCACATGTCGATGTTGATGGTGCGAGAATTGGATTTGCTTGAACAATTCCGAGATTTGAGTTCGGTTTGTGAAGCAACGTCTTCTTGTGTTAAGCTTGGTATGTTGAAGCTTATTAGTGGTATTTTGGACGAGATTCGAGAAGGTCATAAATCTGATTTGGTCTTGGTAGATAAGTTGGTGTGGATCAATCAAGGTCGCGGTGGTGATTTTCGGATTGATGAGAATGGTATCATGAGGTGTCGTGATAGAGTTTGAATTCCTAATGTTGGTAATCTGAGAAAGAGAATTCTTGATGAAGGACATCGAAGTGGTATGAGTATTCATCTTGGTGCTACTAAGATGTACCAAGATTTGAGTAAGTTATTTTGGTGGTCATGTATGAAGAAGGATATTCTTTGAGTTTGTGTATTCTTGTTTAATCTGTCAGAAGTCTAAGATTGAACATCAAAAATCATCTGGTTTATTGCAGTCGTTATCCATTCCAGAGTGGAAGTGGGGTAGCATTTCTATGGATTTTGTTTCTAGATTTCCGAGGACTCCGAGTAGTCATGATGTTGTTTAGGTTATTGTGGATAGATTGACAAAACCTGCTCACTTTATTCCAATTTTGATGGATTATACTATGGAAAGGTTTGCCAAGTTGAATATTGAGAAAGTTGTGAGTTTGCATGGTGTTCCGTCGAGTATTGTTTCGGAAAGAGATCCGAGGTTTACTTCGCATTTTTGGGAAGGTTTGCAAAGTGCCTTAGGTACAAAGTTGTGTTTGAGTTCGGCGTATCATTCGCAAATCGATGGTCGGACTGAAAGGACGATTCAATCATAGAAAGATCTTTTGATAACTTGTGTTCTAGAGCATGGAGGTGCTTGGGATAGATATTTGCCTTTGATTGAGTTTACCTGTAGCAATAGTTTTCATTCGAGTATTGGAATGGCTCCTTTTGAGGCTTTGTATGGAAGAAGGTGTAGGACGCCTTTGTGTTGGTATGAATCTGGTGAGAGTGTTGTGGTTGGACCTGAGATAGCTCAACAGGCTACGGATAAGATTAAGACGATTCGGGAATAGATGAAGATTGCCCAGAGTCGTCAGAAGAGTTATCATGATAAGAGGATGAAAGATCTTAGCTTTGAGAAAGGAGATCATGTGTTTTTGAGGGTTACTTGTAACATCACGATTTTTAATAGCTAAACATTAATTGTTATTATATATTATATTATGTGATAACTAATTTAATTGGGTGATTTAAATGGAAATTGAATTATTTGAATATGTGTGTTATTTAAATAATTGAGTTTTATGAGTAGAATTATAGTTATTTGGTATTGGGCCTAAGATTATGATAGAACTAATGAAGAGGTGTTAAGTATTAAGCCCAATAAGACAATCCTAGTTAGTAAAGGTTTAGAAGGAAATCATAATTAGAATTGTCATTTGGTGAAAAAAGAGAAAGAGGAAATAAGAGAAGAGAAGAGAAGAGAAGAAAGAGGAAAAGTGAAGAGGAAACCCTAGAAGAGGAATCTTCACGAGGTAAGGGGGAGAATCCATGCTATTATTTACTTGTATGTTGTTGGGTAGTGATTAGTAACATGCTAGGTTGTTTAATTTCAATTTCTAATAATCTTTGAATGTTAGGGTTTGAAGAAGAATTTTGTTTTCTACTTAGAAATGATGACCCATGGTTAGAAACATGTTAGGATACCCTTTAATGATTACTAACAAGAATTAGATTTGGGTATTTCAATTTCTAGGTTTTTTTAATTCACTTAGGTTGAAATTAGAATCCCAAATTGATGATGGAAATTATGTTTAGATGTTTGTATTTGATGTTATATGTTGGAAAAAGGTTATAACATCTTAAAATTGAGTAAATTACATGTTTAAATGTGTTTTTGGGCCAAAGGTTCGTGTGAGAAGTTGTTGTCTTCGCAGAAAAGTTTCTGTCAAAAATGCAGACCGGGCTCAGTGCGGTTTTTGGGGCTCCGCGCGGTATGTACCGTAAACATTTTCCAAAATTTCAAAAATGTATAACTTGAGTTTCGGGTGTCCGTTTGATGCGCCGTTAAAACATTGAATTCTTACATAAATTGCTAAATAACAATTCAAAATCCTTGAAATGAAAAAAAAAATTTAATTTTAAAATTTAACTCTTTATAATTAGTATTGCCATTTTAACATTTTGTTGAGTATTTTCTTTGACAATTAAACACCACTATTTAATAAATAAAAAAAGGTATGAGCGCTACATAATATTTGATAAAAAATTTATAAGCCACGGTAACATTAATTGTAAAACATTTCATTAGATTTCGTGTCTTCTATTATTAATTTTAAAATACAGTATCAAAGAATTAAAAATATATATTAAATTATTAAAATTTAGATATAAATCGATATTCTAATAAAAATTATATAATTGACAATTATTTATCAAAACAAAAGGACATGGAACGTAAAACCTCACCCACAAAATGATTAAAAATGATAGTTTGACCTGTACAACCTATCTCTTAATAAACTTCTTAAAGCATAAATACAAAGTAAAACACAAAAGTTTCATTGTCAATATATATATATATATATATATATATATATATATATATATATATATATATATATATATATATATATATATATATATATATATATATATTAATTAATCTTCACATGCATTTTCATACTATAAAAATGAGTTATCTTTAATCTATAGGAACAAATATTGTTAAGCCTCTTTCCATTTAATTAAATACACCCTCTAGACACATACATAAGCAACAAAAAAAATTGATTCATTGAAATATTGATGTATCTAGTAATTATTTTCTACTAGATACATCTATAATTCAATAAATCTATAAAAAAATTGTTGCTTATAAATGTGTCTGGAGGGTAAATCAATGAATAATATTTTTAATAAAAAAATGAATGAATAGTTAGAAAAATTATTTATTTAGGTTGAGAATGTTAAAATATAAAACTAAGAAAAAATAATATTACGACAAAATATTCAAAGAATTTAATCAAATTATTTATAATAAATGTAAATATAATTATTCATTTAAATAATAACAATAAGAAGTTAATGTGAATGGTAAGATGATTTACTAGAAAACATGTTTTATGATTTGATTGTTAATATTGATGGAAAACATGTTGTTGATCGATAAGTTCTTAACCTTGTTACGTCAATGGAAAAAAGATAAAATCTTCTCGATAAAACGATGTAAATTTGTTATTACTTATAGTTTAATGGTTTAAAATATATCATTTCTTAAATTATTTCAAATATTTATATTTATTTAAACGTCTACATAATTATTGTTTTATCGGTCTTATGGATTCATTTAAATGAAATTTTTTTTGCCATTTCATATAATGATTGACCTATAACATCTAATCAACCCGCTGTTTAAGACAATATATATGAATCCAATATAATTTTTATTTATATTTTTAATCATAAAAGTAACTCCAATCATTGGCAAACATGAGTAGAGAATAAAAAAAATATAATTATTAACCAACCTTATTCATATAGCTAACACAAACGATGTGAATATTTTTCAAACACTAATTGATTGGTATAACAATTAGAATAGAAAATATGCAAATTATTCAAGCGTAGAAACACTATTAGGAGGTGGATGGCAACATGGAAGCTTACGGCACACAGGTGGCGGACAATCAACATCTGGATTCTTGCAACAAGGCGGTAAACCTTGTACATTACAAATAAGGGAAGCTCCAATAGTAAGAATTAACACAACAAACCTCAACATCATCTTCCAAAGAAAATCCATTATTAAAAAGTTTAATTTTCAAACAAAATTAACTTAAATATCTAATATTGAAAGATATATGTACATATAAAGTGCAAAAATGACATATTTATATACAAAAAAGAAACCTCTAGAATTCCATTTTATGAATTATAAATCCATAACTAAAAACAAATCTTAATTTGTTTAGTGAAACTAATTTATTTTCTTAAACATTGACTAGCTTAATTTCTATTGACCGATTTTTCATTTTTTTCTGTTGATTAAGTCTATATTCTAAGTGTTATTGACTTTTCAAAATAACCAAACTATTTGTTTGATAATTATATTATTATAATTTGTTTTAATCAACAAAAGTTAATTTAAGTAGTTTATTTATCGATTATCTTAAACATGTCAATATTTAAATTATAAAATCCATATAATTTTTGGTTTCATTAGGAAATCATGTGTTCACTCTAAAATGTAAAAATAATGTATTTGCAAAAATAATTATTCCACAATCTGCCAAATAAAATCACAGATATTTTTAATGTATAACAAACATAATTCAACTAAGTCATGTGTCCGTTAAACCACAAAACTAGTCTTTTTAAGTAACACCGATTCCAATTTTGTATATCTAAAATTTTTTGAAATTTTGGGTCAAAATTTCCATTACACTCTAAAAATTGTAAAATCACACATTAAAATTTCAATTCTTAAATTATTTGATTAATATCAATGTTTTGCATCAAAACAAATGAAAATGCACATTTCACATGTTCTTTCACATTCATAAGAATTACCATTTGACTGATAAATTTGAAATATTTTATTTTATTCTTTTATTTAAGATTAAAAATTAATCATGTAACAAAAACTACTAAGAATCATATATTGTATGAGTAAATGTAAGGAACGTAGGTTTGTCAAATGAAATTATTAATTAACAAATGTGATTATGGAATGTAATGGTAATGGTGGGATTGATATATTCGGGTGTCCCATAATCCATAGTTTTTAAAAATCATAAATTAGTTATTTAAACTATCATGGAGAAAACAGAAGGATTATCTCTAATTGCGTTAAATATTTTTATAGTCTGTTTATATTAGGCATTTTCGCTATTTGTCCCACTTAATAATTTCATTAAATAATCATCTCTCTAAATTTAGGAGTTTTAACTTTTGATACTTTCTGCAATTTAGCGACGGTTTTTAATACTTAATGACTGAAGTAGTTACGATTTTTAACGACGGTTTACTACTTAGCGGCGGCTGTATTAGTAACGGTTTTAATGACGAATTGACAAGGAAGGACAAAATTTTAAATTTTTTTATTTTAGAGGTACGATTCTTTAAAGAAATTTTTTTGAGAGACGAAAAAATAAAAAATGCTTAACTTATTGGGACTTAAAATATATATAACTCTTTCTAATTTAATGCTAAAACATTGAATTCTTACATAAATTGCTAAATAACAATTCAAAATCCTTTAAATGAAAAAAAATTAATTTTAAAATTTAACTCTTTATAATTAGTATTGCCATTTTAACATTTTGTTGAGTATTTTCATTGACAATTAAACACCACTATTTAATAAATAAAAAAAGGTATGAGCGCTACATAATATTTGATAAAAAATTTATAAGCCACGGTAACATTAATTGTAAAACATTTCATTAGATTTCGTGTCTTCTATTATTAATTTTAAAATACAGTATCAAAGAATTAAAAATATATATTAAATTATTAAAATTTAGATATAAATCGATATTCTAATAAAAATTATATAATTGACAATTATTTATCAAAACAAAAGGACATGGAACGTAAAACCTCACCCACAAAAATGATTAAAAAAATGATAGTTTGACCTGTACAACCTATCTCTTAATAAACTTCTTAAAGCATAAATACAAAGTAAAACACAAAAAGTTTCATTGTCAAAAAAAAAAATATATATATATATATATATATATATATATATATATATATATATATATATATATATATATATATATATATATATATATATATATATATATATAATTAATCTTCACATGCATTTTCATACTATAAAAATGAGTTATCTTTAATCTATAGGAACAAATATTGTTAAGCCTCTTTCCATTTAATTAAATACACCCTCTGGACACATAGATAAGCAACAAAAATTGATTCATTGAAATATTGATGTATCTAGTAATTATTTTATACTAGATACATCTATAATTCAATGAATCTAAAAAATTTGTTGCTTATAAATGTCTGGAGTGTAATCAATGAATAATATTTTTAATAAAAAAATGAATGAATAGTTAGAAAAATTGTTTATTTAGGTTGAGAATGTTAAAATATAAAACTAAGAAAAAATAATATTACGACAAAATATTCAAAGAATTTAATCAAATTATTTATAATAAATGTAAATATAATTATTCATTTAAATAATAACAATAAGAAGTTAATGTGAATGGTAAGATGATTTACTAGAAAACATGTTTTATGATTTGATTGTTAATATTGACTGTAAAACATGTTGTTGATCGATAAGTTTTTAACCTTGTTACGTCAATGGAAAAAAGATAAAATCTTCTCGATGAAACGATGTAAATTTGTTATTACTTATAGTTTAATGGTTTAAAATATATCATTTCTTAAATTATTTCAAATATTTATATTTATTTAAACGTCTACATAATTATTTTTTTATCAGTCTTATGGATTCATTTAAATGAAATTTTTTTTGCCATTTCATATAATGATTAACCTATAACATCTAATCAACCCGCTGTTTAAGACAATATATATGAATCCAATATAATTTTTATTTATATTTTTAATCATAAAAGTAACTCCAATCATTGGCAAACATGAGTAGAGAATAAAAAAATTTAATTATTAACCAACCTTATTCATATAGCTAACACAAACGATGTGAATATTTTTCAAACACTAATTGATTGGTATAACAATTAGAATAGAAAATATGCAAATTATTCAAGCGTAGAAACACTATTAGGAGGTGGATGGCAACATGGAAGCTTACGGCACAGTGGCGGACAATCAACATCTGGATTCTTGCAACAAGGCGGTAAACCTTGTACATTACAAATAAGGAAGCTCCAATAGTAAGAATTAACACAACAAACCTCAACATCATCTTCCAAAGAAAATCCATTATTAAAAAGTTTAATTTTCAAACAAAATTAACTTAAATATCTAATATTGAAAGATATATGTACATATAAAGTGCAAAAATGACATATTTATATACAAAAAAGAAACCTCTAGAATTCCATTTTATGAATTATAAATCCATAACTAAAAACAAATCTTAATTTGTTTAGTGAAACTAATTTATTTTCTTAAACATTGACTAGCTTAATTTCTATTGACCGATTTTTCATTTTTTTCTGTTGATTAAGTCTATATTCTAAGTTTTATTGACTTTTCAAAATAACCAAACTATTTGTTTGATAATTATATTATTATAATTTGTTTTAATCAACAAAAGTTAATTTAAGTAGTTTATTTATCGATTATCTTAAACATGTCAATATTTAAATTATAAAATCCATATAATTTTTGGTTTCATTAGGAAATCATGTGTTCACTCTAAAATGTAAAAATAATGTATTTGCAAAAATAATTATTCCACAATCTGCCAAATAAAATCACAGATATTTTTAATGTATAACAAACATAATTCAACTAAGTCATGTGTCCGTTAAACCACAAAACTAGTCTTTTTAAGTAACACCGATTCCAATTTTGTTTATCTAAAATTTTTGAAATTTTGGGTCAAAATTTCCATTACACTCTAAAAATTGTAAAATCACACATTAAAATTTCAATTCTTAAATTATTTGATTAATATCAATGTTTTGCATCAAAACAAATGAAAATGCACATTTCACATGTTCTTTCACATTCATAAGAATTACCATTTGACTGATAAATTTGAAATATTTTATTTTATTCTTTTATTTAAGATTAAAAATTAATCATGTAACAAAAACTACTAAGAATCATATATTGTATGAGTAAATGTAAGGAACGTAGGTTTGTCAAATGAAATTATTAATTAACAAATGTGATTATGGAATGTAATGGTAATGGTGGGATTGATATATTCGGGTGTCCCATAATCCATAGTTTTTAAAAATCATAAATTAGTTATTTAAACTATCATGGAGAAAACAGAAGGATTATCTCTAATTGCGTTAAATATTTTTATAGTCTGTTTATATTAGGCATTTTCGCTATTTGTCCCACTTAATAATTTCATTAAATAATCATCTCTCTAAATTTAGGAGTTTTAACTTTTGATACTTTCTGCAATTTAGCGACGGTTTTTAATACTTAATGACTGAAGTAGTTACGATTTTTAACGACGGTTTACTACTTAGCGGCGGCTGTATTAGTAACGGTTTTAATGACGAATTGACAAGGAAGGACAAAATTTTAAATTTTTTTATTTTAGAGGTACGATTCTTTAAAGAAATTTTTTTGAGAGACGAAAAAATAAAAAATACTTAACTTATTGGGACTTAAAATATATATAACTCTTTCTAATTTAATGCTAAAACATTGAATTCTTACATAAATTGCTAAATAACAATTCAAAATCCTTTAAATGAAAAAAAAAATTAATTTTAAAATTTAACTCTTTATAATTAGTATTGCCATTTTAACATTTTGTTGAGTATTTTCATTGACAATTAAACACCACTATTTAATAAATAAAAAAAGGTATGAGCGCTACATAATATTTGATAAAAAATTTATAAGCCACGGTAACATTAATTGTAAAACATTTCATTAGATTTCGTGTCTTCTATTATTAATTTTAAAATACAGTATCAAAGAATTAAAAATATATATTAAATTATTAAAATTTAGATATAAATCGATATTCTAATAAAAATTATATAATTGACAATTATTTATCAAAACAAAAGGACATGGAACGTAAAACCTCACCCACAAAATGATTAAAAAATGATAGTTTGACCTGTACAACCTATCTCTTAATAAACTTCTTAAAGCATAAATACAAAGTAAAATACAAAAGTTTCATTGTCAAAAAAAATATATATATATATATATATATATATATATATATATATATATATATATATATATATATATATATATATATATATATATATATATATTAATTAATCTTCACATGCATTTTCATACTATAAAAAATGAGTTATCTTTAATCTATAGGAACAAATATTGTTAAGCCTCTTTCCATTTAATTAAATACACCCTCTAGACACATACATAAGCAACAAAAAAAATTGATTCATTGAAATATTGATGTATCTAGTAATTATTTTATACTAGATACATCTATAATTCAATGAATCTAAAAAAAATTTGTTGCTTATAAATGTGTCTGGAGGGTGTAAGTCAATGAATAATATTTTTAATAAAAAAAATGAAGGAATAGTTAGAAAAATTATTTATTTAGGTTGAGAATGTTAAAATATAAAACTAAGAAAAAAAATAATATTACGACAAAATATTCAAAGAATTTAATCAAATTATTTATAATAAATGTAAATATAATTATTCATTTAAATAATAACAATAAGAAGTTAATGTGAATGGTAAGATGATTTACTAGAAAACATGTTTTTATGATTTGATTGTTAATATTGACTGGAAAACATGTTGTTGATCGATAAGTTCTTAACCTTGTTACGTCAATGGAAAAAAGATAAAATCTTCTCGATAAAACGATGTAAATTTGTTATTACTTATAGTTTAATGGTTTAAAATATATCATTTCTTAAATTATTTCAAATATTTATATTTATTTAAACGTCTACATAATTATTGTTTTATCAGTCTTATGGATTCATTTAAATGAAATTTTTTTTGCCATTTCATATAATGATTGACCTATAACATCTAATCAACCCGCTGTTTAAGACAATATATATGAATCCAATATAATTTTTATTTATATTTTTAATCATAAAAGTAACTCCAATCATTGGCAAACATGAGTAGAGAATAAAAAAATATAATTATTAACCAACCTTATTCATATAGCTAACACAAACGATGTGAATATTTTTCAAACACTAATTGATTGGTATAACAATTAGAATAGAAAATATGTAAATTATTCAAGCGTAGAAACACTATTAGGAGGTGGATGGCAACATGGAAGCTTACGGCACACAGGTGGCGGACAATCAACATCTGGATTCTTGCAACAAGGCGGTAAACCTTCTACATTACAAATAAGGGAAGCTCCAATAGTAAGAATTAACACAACAAACCTCAACATCATCTTCCGAAGAAAATCCATTATTAAAAAGTTTAATTTTCAAACAAAATTAACTTAAATATCTAATATTGAAAGATATATGTACATATAAAGTGCAAAAATGACATATTTATATACAAAAAAGAAACCTCTAGAATTCCATTTTATGAATTATAAATCCATAACTAAAAACAAATCTTAATTTGTTTAGTGAAACTAATTTATTTTCTTAAACATTGACTAGCTTAATTTCTATTGACCGATTTTTCATTTTTTTCTGTTGATTAAGTCTATATTCTAAGTGTTATTGACTTTTCAAAATAACCAAACTATTTGTTTGATAATTATATTATTATAATTTATTTTAATCAACAAAAGTTAATTTAAGTAGTTTATTTATCGATTATCTTAAACATGTCAATATTTAAATTATAAAATCCATATAATTTTTGGTTTCATTTGGAAATCATGTGTTCACTCTAAAATGTAAAAATAATGTATTTGCAAAAATAATTATTCTACAATCTGCCAAATAAAATCACAGATATTTTTAATGTATAACAAACATAGTTCAACTAAGTCATGTGTCTCTTAAACCACAAAACAAGTCTTTTTAAGTAACACCGATTCCAATTTTGTTTATCTAAAATTTTTTGAAATTTTGGGTCAAAATTTCCATTACACTCTAAAAATTGTAAAATCACACATTAAAATTTCAATTCTTAAATTATTTGATTAATATCAATGTTTTGCATCCAAACAAATGAAAATGCACATTTCACATTCATAAGAATTACCATTTGACTGAAAAATTTGAAATATTTTATTTTATTCTTTTATTTAAGATTAAAAATTAATCATGTAACAAAAACTACTAAGAATCATATATTGTATGAGTAAATGTAAGGAACGTAGGTTTGCCAAATGAAAGTATTAATTAACAAATGTGATTATGGAATGTAATGGTAATGGTAGGATTGATATATTCGGGTGTCCCATAATCCATAGTTTTTAAAAATCATAAATTAGTTATTTAAACTATTAAACTCCTTCAACTAGTCTCGTGCGAAGCACTGCTATCCTCGAAACCTATATGTTACCCACGTAGAGGCAACATCATAATAGAAGGGTGAGAATTCACATCATTATTCAAAAGTATATAAATGGAAATAATGAAGAAATCACATCTATTCATGAATTCCACACACTTCAAGTGATATTCCAAGATAACATGATCATACAAACATTACAAGTATAATATATATTTATACATCACATAATTATCATTCATTCAAACAATCCAAGTAATCCATATGATTAGACATCACAATTTCGTTTTACACATTGCATATTCAATCATGACTCATGTGACCACAATGCAATGTGACTCAATATGCATGTGGTACCATGTTTTTGGGAACATTTCGTTAACCCTACTTCTGAGACATTCATAGAATCCAAGACCTTACTTCCGTTCCGGACAAGACCAAAAACCTCTGCTACTTATTTCCAATGGAATCGAGTCAAATGTGAACCCAACGTTTCACCGCTACTTATCCGTCATGGATCGAGCCAATTTGTGAACCCACAATTCTACCGCTACTTATCCATACAAGGATCGAGCCAAATGTATGCACGTACAACCCACCAAGACAAAATATGCAAATTAAGATTATTCATAAAACCTCAATTATTCAAGCATATCATCACAATTCATCTCATGTGAATTACCCATCGATTGCACAACATCATATTCCAACAACAAGATCATCACATGTATCTTATACACATCATCACACATAACCAATAACATTATGACATATAATTTGATCGCGACTTTATCGTCTATTCTAATCGGGAGACTGCAAGTGCACAGTCCTATCGCGTAGTTTTAAAAGATATCGAATCCACAGGGACTATAAATCGATCTATCGTTATCCTAAGTTACGGTATACAGCTAAGGCGAATAATTCTTTAAGATATTGGTTAAGGAAAAATATAATAATTAAACAGATATCGGTATGTAATTTGTCTAACCTAAGGGAATCTGAATTTCCACTGACTTATTACTCAAGTTGATAAAAATCCTATTTCAGCAAACAATATTCATCTAAAAATCCTATCTCAAACTCTCGCTCTATTGAATCGGATCATGTAATGAAATCCTAACGTATGCTCTCGCTATCCCGCCGAATTTAAAAACACTTTTTGAAAATAAATAAGGTTTAATCAGTTTTAAAACGCTTTCGCAGTCTTTAAAATCAATACCTAGTATCCACTATCTGGTTCTAAACCTCAAACTCTCGCTCTGTTGGTTTCTAACCTTAGTCCAGTTTATTAACCTCAAATTTCGCTCTGTTGGTTTCTAAGCCTCTTTTAATAAATTAAATTGGATATCTAAGTCAGAAAGAATATTTTTAACAACGTAATATTATGCCAGTTTAATTTTTGGATTCCTTTGGTTCGATTAATTTACATACCAATATCAGAAAGATTTAGCCAGACATATTAAATAATTCAGACATGCATAAATAATACGGTTCGATATATTTAAACATTTCCACAATCAAATAAATAATATCAGGCAACAGTATATTAAATAAAATAAAATAATTATATTAAAAACCTGAAAATAAGAATACTGGAAATAATCTTGTTCTTCGAAATAAACGAGCACTCCACCACAAGTCGGTTGGATCTGCTCGGAGACTTCTTGAATTGAAAGAAAAGAAAATACGACAAAGAATAAAAAGCACTAGATCTATGTAATACGGTGAACTGACTTTGAAGGTTTTTGCATCGCAAATGTGCGGATAGCAAGAGTCGCCACCGACTTTTCTTTTATCCAATTAAGGGAAGGTAAAAAGTACAGAAAAAAGACCTTCGTTAGATTCTGAGTAAGGGAGAAGGTTATGAAAAGGGAAGGTATTAGCACCCCTTTCCATCCGTAGTTATCTACGGGCTCTTAGTTGCTCTTAGATCACTTTAAAATTGTGCTTTCTGTGTGTTTGACAAAAATGTTTTGAAAAGGCATTTCGCTTTGACTTTGTAATGATTCATGTAGGAATGTATACAAAGTGTTCGGAAATGTTTCGTTTTGAAAAGAGTTTGAATTTTGACAAAAGTGTGAGGTGTGAAAAGTATTTTGATAGAGCAAGCAACTAAGAGTCTTATTACCTACTCAGAATTGGTCGTTTTCGTATTGTTTTACGTTCCTTTAGAATAGCGCTATCCATACCATTAGTTGGTAGGTAACTCCATTCGTTGGATGTAAGCGGGACATTCGAAGGGACATCGTATGGTCATAGAAAGCAACTTGTAGGAAGTATCCTAGCACATTCGAAGGGACTATCATCATTTTTTCGTAGGCGACAATCGAGGGTCAAGATCATGTATTCGGAGGCGACATCGTGGGTCTATGATCTTTGTATCGAAGGGACTATGATGATTTGTTTTGAAGGCAACGGTGCTAGAATACCTCTACGTTCGAGGGACTTGACCATTTGAATTCGTAAAGGCAACGAGAGAGAATTACCCTAAGGGGTGCATGTGTGAAAAGAGTGTGTTGATTTCAGATTCATGTTATCTTGAAAATTAGAGTGAGCTATGTTGATTTTAGTCTTACCATACACGCCTAATTACTAACAGTTTATAAGGTGCGGAAAGTAAATTGCGGAAATTAAAGTGCGGAAAGATAAATCCTACGCTATTACATGGCTTCGGGGCAGATACATAATTTAAAATGCGGAAAATAAAAAGCCCTAATTATACTATTACATCCCATAAGCAATTACATAATTTGAAAATAGAAAACGATAAAAAGAAATCGTCCGAAACGAGATAACCTGTGAAAAGATGAGAAATCGAAAAATACGAGGAACTCGAATAAGAGAAAAATGTTAGCAAAAATAATAATTTTTAAATGAGAAAAATATTTCATGCTGGAAATAATATTAATATGCTAAAATAATTTTTTGGGATTTTTTAGAGTTAATTTAATAATTAAAAATCAATTAAAGGTGATTTAAATGATAAATTAACAATTAAATTAAATATGCATGCAAAAATAATATTTTTAATTTTATAAATTAAATAAACATTTTCTGGAAATAATGCAAAAAGAAAAATATTTTTTGGTATTTTTAAATGCATGATAAAAATTGTTGAAATTAAATTAAATGAATGAGAAAATATTAAAAGAAATAGAAAAAAAAATGAAAATATGCAAACATGTGAAAAAAGACTTTGCCATGGCCAGGGATCGAACTCAGGACATCCTCTTCACAACCCCACGCCTTTGCCAACTGAGCTGGAGTGCACGCGTGTCACAGAAGCGAAGCGAGTAGTTTGTAAACAAGTGTCTCCTTTTGACTGCATCGATTCCGCGCCAAACTTCATCTTCTTCGTTTTAAATTTTTGAAAACATAGCGTCGGCCTCAGTGCGACGCTATAGTCCCTGCATTTTCCAAAATCTCATACACATAATATAAATTAGTTAGGAGTACAGGAATCGACTGGAAATCACATTCTAAACACAATGGTAGTGGTCTTTTGGTCCAATTTAACCGATTTAAGGAAGCCCTAATTCGGTTCTGAAAACCCTAGCTATGGTGATTCTCGTTCTAAGCCATGGAAACTCAATCAAATTGCCCAGAAAGCTTGCAATCTTCGTTCTAATCACAAAAACAACAACAAAACATGTTAAAAATGCATGAATAATATAATTCGATTTTGGAAAAAGTGTGACAAACCGAAATCGTGTTCTTGCAATTCTTGATGTTTTCGGACAAAGTAAAGGTCTGGATCGATTCAGGGGATGTCAAGGAATGTGTTTTGATGCTTGGAATCAATTGAATCGAGCTAAAACTGTGGCTGCAAGTTGCTTGAGAGGCACGGTTTTTTTGAGCTAGGTTAGGGTTCCTCAAGCCAATTTTTTCGTCCTCATTCATGTGGTATGTATTGTATATATATAGTAGATGGAATTGGAGCTGATTTGAGGAAGAAATCATCATCAATCAATGCAAAACATATTTGATTTTGTACAAAATCAAATTTTCTCTTTTATGATCAATTTCAATCAATTTCTTTCCAAATCCAATCAAATTTCGAAATTTGCTGGCTCCTTTGGGTTACTTGGATCTCAAGGATGAGAGAAAAAATCAATTTGCAATTAATTTTGATTTTTTTACCTTATTTTTGAATTTAATTTGTATTTAAATGAATAAAATCCAAATTAAATAGAAAAACAAAATAAAAATTTGTGGCATTGGGCTTGGATATTCCTAATTGTATAAGGAACAAGTTTGGATGAAGAAAAAGTAAGCCCATTTGCAAAAATTTTGACTTTTACAAGCATCTCTCCTTGTGCACTTCTTCAAAATTGCCCAACTTGTGAATGGTGTATCTTGCTCAATTTTCCACATTTTTGAGTGTTGTTGGACTTTTTAGAAAGCTCTAAGAGTCCTCTAACCAACCTCTTTTGTTTCATCTCAATTGGAGTTTCCATGCTCAATATATCTTCAAAATAAAATGTTGACTTTTTGTTGACTTTGAAAAGGACCTGTAATGTTTTGATCCATACCTTCCAAATGAAGCATTTTTTGAACATTCTTGTGAGACATGAAGTTGTAGAGAATTGAATTTCCTTTAAAACAAGAGGTGGTGGAAAAATTTCTGAGAAAGTATGAAGAAGTTATGCCCAGTCAAAGTTTGGTTGACTTTTCCTCAAGAAACCCTAATTTGGAAAGTTTGACTTTTGAGCAAATCTTGAGTTTTCTTGATGAATCATGATCAACCCTTGATCCAATGATGAATGTAACTTCAAAATGAGGATGTTGACCAAAAATTATGAAGTTTGACTGTATGTTGACCACAGTTGACTTTTCGTCCAATACAACTGATTTTCACCCATCTGAGCAATTGTCTGAGGAAACTTGACTTGTGAGGCTTGAAACTTGACATGGAGAATCTTTGAAGCATATGAGGAAGCATGAAGACCATTGGAGATGTTGGAAGCCCATCTTGATCTGAGAAATACCAAACCCTAGCTTGGGTTGATTGTCTGTGAGAGGGTTTGTCTGATCAACCCTTGAAGAATCCTTGAGTATGGATGTATGAAATATCTTGAGAAGATGGAGGGAAAATTTTGGGGTATGACAATCTAACGTTAGGTTAGATCAGTGAAAAATACACAACAAAGAAACTGAAAACGAAAATAAATTCAAAGTACAAAACTGAAATAAAATTGCGAAATAAAGAAAGAACGGTTGTTCGGTAAAAATGTCGACCCTTGCTCTGTACCTTCGATATTGTATTTATAGCTTCACTTAGTAACTGCCTTTTCCAATCTCGTACCAAAATAAGTGGCCATCGTGTGTGAAATAAAACTGCCTTAAGAGTAGGAGACGGACGCCTTAGAAGAATAAGTCAAACATGAGACGTGCGTCTCACTTCTGCGTGGGAAAGTGGTGGACCCCACCTTGCTTGGGAGGCGGGCGCCTCCAAGGGAAGGGTGAGACGGCCGCCTCAGGTGAGGACGTGGCTTTTTTATGGGCTTTTGAATGGAGGTGGTCGCCTCAAAGGTATAAGTAAAGGGATGAGACGATCGTTTCACTATGCACTAGACTGCGTATTGGGCTTTTGCTTGTTGGGCTTAGTCTTCACCATATTATTTTCTTCTTTTATAACTCCTCTTTCTTTTGCTATATCACCCCTTGCTTCATTTCTTCGGCTTTTTAATCTGATTTTTCCTCGATTTTATTTCTTTGCTCAATTTATCATTATCTAATACAAATACCTGAAACATTAAAAATACCAACGTAATATAGAAATAAAACAAAATAATTAAATAAAAATAGAAACATTATCTATGAAAATTAAGTCAAATATGTTATATAAATTCGTGTTATCATAATTCCACCAATGTTATTCAACATATTCCATCAAATAAGATTATCACATATTATACTCAAGAAATCAAACATACATTGAAATAGTATTCAAAACCAATCCAAAACACATTCAACCACAATTGGATCAATTAATCACATATATGGAAATACTACAATAAATATAAACATATAAGATTTCATGTCAAAAGATCTTAAAAATAACATTTTTCATTCCAGGTCACGCTTAGTCTGGCCTATCGCGCTAAGCGCACTTTCCTGGACAAACAAACCCAAAAGTCATAACAGTTCGCGTTAAGCGGGCTCATCATCGCGCTAAGCGTAGTCTGCGATTCTGCACTTTTTCTGCTACGAACCAGTTTATTTATCCCACAAAATTACCACATAAAACTCATTTCAATCAACCAAATAACATCATAAAAGGGTATCCTAACATGTTTCTAGTCATGGGTCATCATTTCTAAGTTGAAAAACATAATTTCCATTCAAACCCTAACATTCAAAGACTCTAGAAATTAAAATTGAACAACATAAGATATTCCTAATCATTATCCACAACATACAATCAAACAATAACATGGATTTTTCACCCTTACCTCTTGAAGATTCCTCTTATAGGATTTCCTCTTCACTTTCCTTCTTTCTCCTCTTCTCTTCTCTTCTTTCTCTTCTTTCTCCAAAGGAAAATTCTAATTATGATTTCCTTCTAACTCTTTACTAACTAGGATTGTCTTATTGGGCTTAATACTTAACACCTCTCTATTACTTCCAATCTCATAAATAGGCCCAATACTAAATAACCACAATTCTATTCATAAAACACAAATATTTAAATAACACACTTATTCAAATAATTCAAATTCCAATTAAATCACCCAATTAATTAATTATCACATAATATAATATATCATAATAATTAATAATTATCTATTTAAAAATCGGGATGTTACACTTAGCTTTCAATGTGTGAGTTTTGGTTGAAGGAAGTGAGTTTTCTTGGGCATGTGATCTCGAGTGGTGGTATTCCTGTGGATCCTTCTAACGTTGAGGTTGTATCTCGATGGGAAGTTCTGAAATCTGTTTCTGATGTTAGAAGTTTTCCTGGTTTGACAGGTTATTATCATAAGCTCATTGAAGGTTTTTCTAAGTTGGCGTTATCGTTGATGCAGTTGACGAGGAAAGGTCAAGCTTTTGTTTGGACTTTGCAGTGTGAAGCTAATTTTCAAGAGCCTAAAAGAAGGTTAACAACCGCTCCTATTTTAATTTTGCCTAATCCGGAAAAATCATTTGTGGTGTATTGTGATGCTTCATTGATGGGTTTAGGAGGTGTGTTGATGCAGAATAGGCAAGTGGTAGCTTATGCTTCGAGGCAACTTAAAGTTCATGAGAGGAATTATCCGACGCATAATTTAGAGTTAGCCGCAGTTGTGTTTGTGTTGAAGATTTGGAGGAATTATTTATTTGGTTCGATATTTGAGGTGTATAGCGACCATAAGATTTTGAAGTATCTATTTGATCAAAAGGAATTGAATATGAGGCAAAAAAGATAGTTAGAATTCTTGAAGGATTATGATTTTGGTTTGAATTGTCATTCGGGTAAAGCAAATGTTATAGCTGATGCATTAAGTAGGAAGTCTTTGCACATGTCGATGTTGATGGTGCGAGAATTGGATTTGCTTGAACAATTCCGAGATTTGAGTTCGGTTTGTGAAGCAACGTCTTCTTGTGTTAAGCTTGGTATGTTGAAGCTTATTAGTGGTATTTTGGACGAGATTCGAGAAGGTCATAAATCTGATTTGGTCTTGGTAGATAAGTTGGTGTGGATCAATCAAGGTCGCGGTGGTGATTTTCGGATTGATGAGAATGGTATCATGAGGTGTCGTGATAGAGTTTGAATTCCTAATGTTGGTAATCTGAGAAAGAGAATTCTTGATGAAGGACATCGAAGTGGTATGAGTATTCATCTTGGTGCTACTAAGATGTACCAAGATTTGAGTAAGTTATTTTGGTGGTCATGTATGAAGAAGGATATTGCTGAGTTTGTGTATTCTTGTTTAATCTGTCAGAAGTCTAAGATTGAACATCAAAAATCATCTGGTTTATTGCAGTCGTTATCCATTCCAGAGTGGAAGTGGGGTAGCATTTCTATGGATTTTGTTTCTAGATTTCCGAGGACTCCGAGTAGTCATGATGTTGTTTAGGTTATTGTGGATAGATTGACAAAACCTGCTCACTTTATTCCAATTTTGATGGATTATACTATGGAAAGGTTTGCCAAGTTGAATATTGAGAAAGTTGTGAGTTTGCATGGTGTTCCGTCGAGTATTGTTTCGGAAAGAGATCCGAGGTTTACTTCGCATTTTTGGGAAGGTTTGCAAAGTGCCTTAGGTACAAAGTTGTGTTTGAGTTCGGCGTATCATTCGCAAATCGATGGTCGGACTGAAAGGACGATTCAATCATAGAAAGATCTTTTGATAACTTGTGTTCTAGAGCATGGAGGTGCTTGGGATAGATATTTGCCTTTGATTGAGTTTACCTGTAGCAATAGTTTTCATTCGAGTATTGGAATGGCTCCTTTTGAGGCTTTGTATGGAAGAAGGTGTAGGACGCCTTTGTGTTGGTATGAATCTGGTGAGAGTGTTGTGGTTGGACCTGAGATAGCTCAACAGGCTACGGATAAGATTAAGACGATTCGGGAATAGATGAAGATTGCCCAGAGTCGTCAGAAGAGTTATCATGATAAGAGGATGAAAGATCTTAGCTTTGAGAAAGGAGATCATGTGTTTTTGAGGGTTACTTGTAACATCACGATTTTTAATAGCTAAACATTAATTGTTATTATATATTATATTATGTGATAACTAATTTAATTGGGTGATTTAAATGGAAATTGAATTATTTGAATATGTGTGTTATTTAAATAATTGAGTTTTATGAGTAGAATTATAGTTATTTGGTATTGGGCCTAAGATTATGATAGAACTAATGAAGAGGTGTTAAGTATTAAGCCCAATAAGACAATCCTAGTTAGTAAAGGTTTAGAAGGAAATCATAATTAGAATTGTCATTTGGTGAAAAAAGAGAAAGAGGAAATAAGAGAAGAGAAGAGAAGAGAAGAAAGAGGAAAAGTGAAGAGGAAACCCTAGAAGAGGAATCTTCACGAGGTAAGGGGGAGAATCCATGCTATTATTTACTTGTATGTTGTTGGGTAGTGATTAGTAACATGCTAGGTTGTTTAATTTCAATTTCTAATAATCTTTGAATGTTAGGGTTTGAAGAAGAATTTTGTTTTCTACTTAGAAATGATGACCCATGGTTAGAAACATGTTAGGATACCCTTTAATGATTACTAACAAGAATTAGATTTGGGTATTTCAATTTCTAGGTTTTTTTTTAATTCACTTAGGTTGAAATTAGAATCCCAAATTGATGATGGAAATTATGTTTAGATGTTTGTATTTGATGTTATATGTTGGAAAAAGGTTATAACATCTTAAAATTGAGTAAATTACATGTTTAAATGTGTTTTTGGGCCAAAGGTTCGTGTGAGAAGTTGTTGTCTTGGCAGAAAAGTTTCAGTCAAAAATGCAGACCGGGCTCATCTGGTTTTGGGGCTCAGCGCGGTATGTACCGTAAACATTTTCCAAAATTTCAAAAATGTATAACTTGAGTTTCGGGTGTCCGTTTGATGCGCCGTTAAAACATTGAATTCTTACATAAATTGCTAAATAACAATTCAAAATCCTTGAAATGAAAAAAAAAATTTAATTTTAAAATTTAACTCTTTATAATTAGTATTGCCATTTTAACATTTTGTTGAGTATTTTCTTTGACAATTAAACACCACTATTTAATAAATAAAAAAAGGTATGAGCGCTACATAATATTTGATAAAAAATTTATAAGCCACGGTAACATTAATTGTAAAACATTTCATTAGATTTCGTGTCTTCTATTATTAATTTTAAAATACAGTATCAAAGAATTAAAAATATATATTAAATTATTAAAATTTAGATATAAATCGATATTCTAATAAAAATTATATAATTGACAATTATTTATCAAAACAAAAGGACATGGAACGTAAAACCTCACCCACAAAAATGATTAAAAAAATGATAGTTTGACCTGTACAACCTATCTCTTAATAAACTTCTTAAAGCATAAATACAAAGTAAAACACAAAAAGTTTCATTGTCATATATATATATATATATATATATATATATATATATATATATATATATATATATATATATATATATATATATATATATATATATATACATTTTTCATACTATAAAAAATGAGTTATCTTTAATCTATAGGAACAAATATTGTTAAGCCTCTTTCCATTTAATTAAATACACCCTCTAGACACATACATAAGCAACAAAAAAAATTGATTCATTGAAATATTGATGTATCTAGTAATTATTTTCTACTAGATACATCTATAATTCAATAAATCTATAAAAAAATTGTTGCTTATAAATGTGTCTGGAGGGTGTAAGTCAATGAATAATATTTTTAATAAAAAAAATGAATGAATAGTTAGAAAAATTATTTATTTAGGTTGAGAATGTTAAAATATAAAACTAAGAAAAAAAATAATATTACGACAAAATATTCAAAGAATTTAATCAAATTATTTATAATAAATGTAAATATAATTATTCATTTAAATAATAACAATAAGAAGTTAATGTGAATGGTAAGATGATTTACTAGAAAACATGTTTTTATGATTTGATTGTTAATATTGACTGGAAAACATGTTGTTGATCGATAAGTTCTTAACCTTGTTACGTCAATGGAAAAAAGATAAAATCTTCTCGATAAAACGATGTAAATTTGTTATTACTTATAGTTTAATGGTTTAAAATATATCATTTCTTAAATTATTTCAAATATTTATATTTATTTAAACGTCTACATAATTATTTTTTTATCAGTCTTATGGATTCATTTAAATGAAATTTTTTTTGCCATTTCATATAATGATTAACCTATAACATCTAATCAACCCGCTGTTTAAGACAATATATATGAATCCAATATAATTTTTATTTATATTTTTAATCATAAAAGTAACTCCAATCATTGGCAAACATGAGTAGAGAATAAAAAAATATAATTATTAACCAACCTTATTCATATAGCTAACACAAACGATGTGAATATTTTTCAAACACTAATTGATTGGTATAACAATTAGAATAGAAAATATGTAAATTATTCAAGCGTAGAAACACTATTAGGAGGTGGATGGCAACATGGAAGCTTACGGCACACAGGTGGCGGACAATCAACATCTGGATTCTTGCAACAAGGTGGTAAACCTTGTACATTACAAATAAGGGAAGCTCCAATAGTAAGAATTAACACAACAAACCTCAACATCATCTTCCGAAGAAAATCCATTATTAAAAAGTTTAATTTTCAAACAAAATTAACTTAAATATCTAATATTGAAAGATATATGTACATATAAAGTGCAAAAATGACATATTTATATACAAAAAAGAAACCTCTAGAATTCCATTTTATGAATTATAAATCCATAACTAAAAACAAATCTTAATTTGTTTAGTGAAACTAATTTATTTTCTTAAACATTGACTAGCTTAATTTCTATTGACCGATTTTTCATTTTTTTCTGTTGATTAAGTCTATATTCTAAGTGTTATTGACTTTTCAAAATAACCAAACTATTTGTTTGATAATTATATTATTATAATTTATTTTAATCAACAAAAGTTAATTTAAGTAGTTTATTTATCGATTATCTTAAACATGTCAATATTTAAATTATAAAATCCATATAATTTTTGGTTTCATTAGGAAATCATGTGTTCACTCTAAAATGTAAAAATAATGTATTTGCAAAAATAATTATTCCACAATCTGCCAAATAAAATCACAGATATTTTTAATGTATAACAAACATAATTCAACTAAGTCATGTGTCCGTTAAACCACAAAACTAGTCTTTTTAAGTAACACCGATTCCAATTTTGTATATCTAAAATTTTTTGAAATTTTGGGTCAAAATTTCCATTACACTCTAAAAATTGTAAAATCACACATTAAAATTTCAATTCTTAAATTATTTGATTAATATCAATGTTTTGCATCAAAACAAATGAAAATGCACATTTCACATGTTCTTTCACATTCATAAGAATTACCATTTGACTGATAAATTTGAAATATTTTATTTTATTCTTTTATTTAAGATTAAAAATTAATCATGTAACAAAAACTACTAAGAATCATATATTGTATGAGTAAATGTAAGGAACGTAGGTTTGTCAAATGAAATTATTAATTAACAAATGTGATTATGGAATGTAATGGTAATGGTGGGATTGATATATTCGGGTGTCCCATAATCCATAGTTTTTAAAAATCATAAATTAGTTATTTAAACTATCATGGAGAAAACAGAAGGATTATCTCTAATTGCGTTAAATATTTTTATAGTCTGTTTATATTAGGCATTTTCGCTATTTGTCCCACTTAATAATTTCATTAAATAATCATCTCTCTAAATTTAGGAGTTTTAACTTTTGATACTTTCTGCAATTTAGCGACGGTTTTTAATACTTAATGACTGAAGTAGTTACGATTTTTAACGACGGTTTACTACTTAGCGGCGGCTGTATTAGTAACGGTTTTAATGACGAATTGACAAGGAAGGACAAAATTTTAAATTTTTTTATTTTAGAGGTACGATTCTTTAAAGAAATTTTTTTGAGAGACGAAAAAATAAAAAATGCTTAACTTATTGGGACTTAAAATATATATAACTCTTTCTAATTTAATGCTAAAACATTGAATTCTTACATAAATTGCTAAATAACAATTCAAAATCCTTTAAATGAAAAAAAAAATTAATTTTAAAATTTAACTCTTTATAATTAGTATTGCCATTTTAACATTTTGTTGAGTATTTTCATTGACAATTAAACACCACTATTTAATAAATAAAAAAAGGTATGAGCGCTACATAATATTTGATAAAAAATTTATAAGCCACGGTAACATTAATTGTAAAACATTTCATTAGATTTCGTGTCTTCTATTATTAATTTTAAAATACAGTATCAAAGAATTAAAATATATATTAAATTATTAAAATTTAGATATAAATCGATATTCTAATAAAAATTATATAATTGACAATTATTTATCAAAACAAAAGGACATGGAACGTAAAACCTCACCCACAAAAATGATTAAAAAAATGATAGTTTGACCTGTACAACCTATCTCTTAATAAACTTCTTAAAGCATAAATACAAAGTAAAACACAAAAGTTTCATTGTCAAAAAAAAATATATATATATATATATATATATATATATATATATATATATATATATATATATATATATATATATATATATATATATATATATATATATATATGTTAATTAATCTTCACATGCATTTTCATACTATAAAAAATGAGTTATCTTTAATCTATAGGAACAAATATTGTTAAGCCTCTTTCCATTTAATTAAATACACCCTCTGGACACATAGATAAGCAACAAAAAAATTGATTCATTGAAATATTGATGTATCTAGTAATTATTTTATACTAGATACATCTATAATTCAATGAATCTAAAAAAAATTTGTTGCTTATAAATGTGTCTGGAGGGTGTAAGTCAATGAATAATATTTTTAATAAAAAAAATGAATGAATAGTTAGAAAAATTGTTTATTTAGGTTGAGAATGTTAAAATATAAAACTAAGAAAAAAATAATATTACGACAAAATATTCAAAGAATTTAATCAAATTATTTATAATAAATGTAAATATAATTATTCATTTAAATAATAACAATAAGAAGTTAATGTGAATGGTAAGATGATTTACTAGAAAACATGTTTTTATGATTTGATTGTTAATATTGACTGTAAAACATGTTGTTGATCGATAAGTTTTTAACCTTGTTACGTCAATGGAAAAAAGATAAAATCTTCTCGATGAAACGATGTAAATTTGTTATTACTTATAGTTTAATGGTTTAAAATATATCATTTCTTAAATTATTTCAAATATTTATATTTATTTAAACGTCTACATAATTATTTTTTTATCAGTCTTATGGATTCATTTAAATGAAATTTTTTTTGCCATTTCATATAATGATTAACCTATAACATCTAATCAACCCGCTGTTTAAGACAATATATATGAATCCAATATAATTTTTATTTATATTTTTAATCATAAAAGTAACTCCAATCATTGGCAAACATGAGTAGAGAATAAAAAAATTTAATTATTAACCAACCTTATTCATATAGCTAACACAAACGATGTGAATATTTTTCAAACACTAATTGATTGGTATAACAATTAGAATAGAAAATATGCAAATTATTCAAGCGTAGAAACACTATTAGGAGGTGGATGGCAACATGGAAGCTTACGGCACACAGGTGGCGGACAATCAACATCTGGATTCTTGCAACAAGGCGGTAAACCTTGTACATTACAAATAAGGGAAGCTCCAATAGTAAGAATTAACACAACAAACCTCAACATCATCTTCCAAAGAAAATCCATTATTAAAAAGTTTAATTTTCAAACAAAATTAACTTAAATATCTAATATTGAAAGATATATGTACATATAAAGTGCAAAAATGACATATTTATATACAAAAAAGAAACCTCTAGAATTCCATTTTATGAATTATAAATCCATAACTAAAAACAAATCTTAATTTGTTTAGTGAAACTAATTTATTTTCTTAAACATTGACTAGCTTAATTTCTATTGACCGATTTTTCATTTTTTTCTGTTGATTAAGTCTATATTCTAAGTGTTATTGACTTTTCAAAATAACCAAACTATTTGTTTGATAATTATATTATTATAATTTATTTTAATCAACAAAAGTTAATTTAAGTAGTTTATTTATCGATTATCTTAAACATGTCAATATTTAAATTATAAAATCCATATAATTTTTGGTTTCATTTGGAAATCATGTGTTCACTCTAAAATGTAAAAATAATGTATTTGCAAAAATAATTATTCTACAATCTGCCAAATAAAATCACAGATATTTTTAATGTATAACAAACATAGTTCAACTAAGTCATGTGTCTCTTAAACCACAAAACAAGTCTTTTTAAGTAACACCGATTCCAATTTTGTTTATCTAAAATTTTTTGAAATTTTGGGTCAAAATTTCCATTACACTCTAAAAATTGTAAAATCACACATTAAAATTTCAATTCTTAAATTATTTGATTAATATCAATGTTTTGCATCCAAACAAATGAAAATCCACATTTCACATGTTCTTTCACATTCATAAGAATTACCATTTGACTGAAAAATTTGAAATATTTTATTTTATTCTTTTATTTAAGATTAAAAATTAATCATGTAACAAAAACTACTAAGAATCATATATTGTATGAGTAAATGTAAGGAACGTAGGTTTGCCAAATGAAAGTATTAATTAACAAATGTGATTATGGAATGTAATGGTAATGGTAGGATTAATATATTCGGGTGTCCCATAATCCATAGTTTTTAAAAATCATAAATTAGTTATTTAAACTATTAAACTCCTTCAACTAGTCTCGTGCGAAGCACTGCTATCCTCGAAACCTATATGTTACCCACGTAGAGGCAACATCATAATAGAAGGGTGAGAATTCACATCATTATTCAAAAGTATATAAATGGAAATAATGAAAAAATCACATCTATTCATGAATTCCACACACTTCAAGTGATATTCCAAGATAACATGATCATACAAACATTACAAGTATAATATATATTTATACATCACATAATTATCATTCATTCAAACAATCCAAGTAATCCATATGATTAGACATCACAATTTCGTTTTACACATTGCATATTCAATCATGACTCATGTGACCACAATGCAATGTGACTCAATATGCATGTGGTACCATGTTTTTGGGAACATTTCGTTAACCCTACTTCTGAGACATTCATAGAATCCAAGACCTTACTTCCGTTCCGGACAAGACCAAAAACCTCTGCTACTTATTTCCAATGGAATCGAGTCAAATGTGAACCCAACGTTTCACCGCTACTTATCCGTCATGGATCGAGCCAATTTGTGAACCCACAATTCTACCGCTACTTATCCACACAAGGATCGAGCCAAATGTATGCACGTACAACCCACCAAGACAAAATATGCAAATTAAGATTATTCATAAAACCTCAATTATTCAAGCATATCATCACAATTCATCTCATGTGAATTACCCATCGATTGCACAACATCATATTCCAACAACAAGATCATCACATGTATCTTATACACATCATCACACATAACCAATAACATTATGACATATAATTTGATCGCGACTTTATCGTCTATTCTAATCGGGAGACTGCAAGTGCACAGTCCTATCGCGTAGTTTTAAAAGATATCGAATCCACAGGGACTATAAATCGATCTATCGTTATCCTAAGTTACGGTATACAGCTAAGGCGAATAATTCTTTAAGATATTGGTTAAGGAAAAATATAATAATTAAACAGATATCGGTATGTAATTTGTCTAACCTAAGGGAATCTGAATTTCCACTGACTTATTACTCAAGTTGATAAAAATCCTATTTCAGCAAACAATATTCATCTAAAAATCCTATCTCAAACTCTCGCTCTATTGAATCGGATCATGTAATGAAATCCTAACGTATGCTCTCGCTATCCCGCCGAATTTAAAAACACTTTTTGAAAATAAATAAGGTTTAATCAGTTTTAAAACGCTTTCGCTCTTTAAAATCAATACCTAGTATCCACTATCTGGTTCTAAACCTCAAACTCTCGCTCTGTTGGTTTCTAACCTTAGTCCAGTTTATTAACCTCAAATTTCGCTCTGTTGGTTTCTAAGCCTCTTTTAATAAATTAAATTGGATATCTAAGTCAAGAAAGAATATTTTTAACAACGTAATATTATGCCAGTTTAATTTTTGGATTCCTTTGGTTCGATTAATTTACATACCAATATCAGAAAGATTTAGCCAGACATATTAAATAATTCAGACATGCATAAATAATACGGTTCGATATATTTAAACATTTCCACAATCAAATAAATAATATCAGGCAACAGTATATTAAATAAAATAAAATAATTATATTAAAAACCTGAAAATAAGAATACTGGAAATAATCTTGTTCTTCGAAATAAACGAGCACTCCACCACAAGTCGGTTGGATCTGCTCGGAGACTTCTTGAATTGAAAGAAAAGAAAATACGACAAAGAATAAAAAGCACTAGATCTATGTAATACGGTGAACTGACTTTGAAGGTTTTTGCATCGCAAATGTGCGGATAGCAAGAGTCGCCACCGACTTTTCTTTTATCCAATTAAGGGAAGGTAAAAAGTACAGAAAAAAGACCTTCGTTAGATTCTGAGTAAGGGAGAAGGTTATGAAAAGGGAAGGTATTAGCACCCCTTTCCATCCGTAGTTATCTACGGGCTCTTAGTTGCTCTTAGATCACTTTAAAATTGTGCTTTCTGTGTGTTTGACAAAAATGTTTTGAAAAGGCATTTCGCTTTGACTTTGTAATGATTCATGTAGGAATGTATACAAAGTGTTCGGAAATGTTTCGTTTTGAAAAGAGTTTGAATTTTGACAAAAGTGTGAGGTGTGAAAAGTATTTTGATAGAGCAAGCAACTAAGAGTCTTATTACCTACTCAGAATTGGTCGTTTTCGTATTGTTTTACGTTCCTTTAGAATAGCGCTATCCATACCATTAGTTGGTAGGTAACTCCATTCGTTGGATGTAAGCGGGACATTCGAAGGGACATCGTATGGTCATAGAAAGCAACTTGTAGGAAGTATCCTAGCACATTCGAAGGGACTATCATCATTTTTCGTAGGCGACAATCGAGGGTCAAGATCATGTATTCGGAGGCGACATCGTGGGTCTATGATCTTTGTATCGAAGGGACTATGATGATTTGTTTTGAAGGCAACGGTGCTAGAATACCTCTACGTTCGAGGGACTTGACCATTTGAATTCGTAAAGGCAACGAGAGAGAATTACCCTAAGGGGTGCATGTGTGAAAAGAGTGTGTTGATTTCAGATTCATGTTATCTTGAAAATTAGAGTGAGCTATGTTGATTTTAGTCTTACCATACACGCCTAATTACTAACAGTTTATAAGGTGCGGAAAGTAAATTGCGGAAATTAAAGTGCGGAAAGATAAATCCTACGCTATTACATGGCTTCGGGGCAGATACATAATTTAAAATGCGGAAAATAAAAAGCCCTAATTATACTATTACATCCCATAAGCAATTACATAATTTGAAAATAGAAAACGATAAAAAGAAATCGTCCGAAACGAGATAACCTGTGAAAAGATGAGAAATCGAAAAATACGAGGAAATCGAATAAGAGAAAAATGTTAGCAAAAATAATAATTTTTAAATGAGAAAAATATTTCATGCTGGAAATAATATTAATATGCTAAAATAATTTTTTGGGATTTTTTGGAGTTAATTTAATAATTAAAAATCAATTAAAGGTGATTTAAATGATAAATTAACAATTAAATTAAATATGCATGCAAAAATAATATTTTTAATTTTATAAATTAAATAAACATTTTCTGGAAATAATGCAAAAAGAAAAATAGTTTTTGGTATTTTTAAATGCATGATAAAAATTGTTGAAATTAAATTAAATGAATGAGAAAATATTAAAAGAAATAGAAAAAAAAATGAAAATATGCAAACATGTGAAAAAAGACTTTGCCATGGCCAGGGATCGAACTCAGGACATCCTCTTCACAACCACGCCTTTGCCAATTGGAGTGCACGCGTGTCACGGAAGCGAAGCGAGTAGTTTGTAAACAAGTGTCTCCTTTTGACTGCATCGATTCCGCGCCAAACTTCATCTTCTTCGTTTTAAATTTTTGAAAACATAGCGTCGGCCTCAGTGCGACGCTATAGTCCCTGCATTTTCCAAAATCTCATACACATAATATAAATTAGTTAGGAGTACATGAATCGACTGGAAATCACATTCTAAACACAATGGTAGTGGTCTTTTGGTCCAATTTAACCGATTTAAGGAAGCCCTAATTCGGTTCTGAAAACCCTAGCTATGGTGATTCTCGTTCTAAGCCATGGAAACTCAATCAAATTGCCCAGAAAGCTTGCAATCTTCGTTCTAATCACAAAAACAACAACAAAACATGTTAAAAATGCATGAATAATATAATTCGATTTTGGAAAAAGTGTGACAAACCGAAATCGTGTTCTTGCAATTCTTGATGTTTTCGGACAAAGTAAAGGTCTGGATCGATTCAGGGGATGTCAAGGAATGTGTTTTGATGCTTGGAATCAATTGAATCGAGCTAAAACTGTGGCTGCAAGTTGCTTGAGAGGCACGGTTTTTTTGAGCTAGGTTAGGGTTCCTCAAGCCAATTTTTTCGTCCTCATTCATGTGGTATGTATTGTATATATATAGTAGATGGAATTGGAGCTGATTTGAGGAAGAAATCATCATCAATCAATGCAAAACATATTTGATTTTGTACAAAATCAAATTTTCTCTTTTATGATCAATTTCAATCAATTTCTTTCCAAATCCAATCAAATTTCGAAATTTGCTGGCTCCTTTGGGTTACTTGGATCTCAAGGATGAGAGAAAAAATCAATTTGCAATTAATTTTGATTTTTTACCTTATTTTTGAATTTAATTTGTATTTAAATGAATAAAATCCAAATTAAATAGAAAAACAAAATAAAAATTTGTGGCATTGGGCTTGGATATTCCTAATTGTATAAGGAACAAGTTTGGATGAAGAAAGAGTAAGCCCATTTGCAAAAAAATTGACTTTTACAAGCATCTCTCCTTGTGCACTTCTTCAAAATTGCCCAACTTGTGAATGGTGTATCTTGCTCAATTTTCCACATTTTTTAGTGTTGTTGGACTTTTTAGAAATCTCTAAGAGTCCTCTAACCAACCTCTTTTGTTTCATCTCAATCGGAGTTTCCATGCTCAATATATCTTCAAAACAAAATGTTGACTTTTTGTTGACTTTGAAAAGGACCTGTAATGTTTTGATCCATACCTTCCAAATGAAGCATTTTCTGAACATTCTTGTGAGACATGAAGTTGTAGAGAATTGAATTTCCTTTAAAACAAGAGGTGGTGGAAAAATTTCTGAGAAAGTATGAAGAAGTTATGCCCAGTCAAAGTTTGGTTGACTTTTCCTCAAGAAACCCTAATTTGGAAAGTTTGACTTTTGAGCAAATCTTGAGTTTTCTTGATGAATCATGATCAACCCTTGATCCAATGATGAATGTAACTTCAAAATGAGGATGTTGACCAAAAATTATGAAGTTTGACTGTATGTTGACCATAGTTGACTTTTCGTCCAATACAACTGATTTTCACCCATCTGAGCAATTGTCTGAGGAAACTTGACTTGTGAGGCTTGAAACTTGACATGGAGAATCTTTGAAGCATATGAGGAAGCATGAAGACCATTGGAGATGTTGGAATCCCATCTTGATCTGAGAAATACCAAACCCTAGCTTGGGTTGATTGTCTATGAGAGGGTTTGTCTGATCAACCCTTGAAGAATCCTTGAGTATGGATGTATGAAATATCTTGAGAAGATGGAGGGAAAATTTTGGGGTATGACAATCTAACGTAAGGTTAGATCAGTGAAAAATACACAACAAAGAAACTGAAAACGAAAATAAATTCAAAGTACAAAACTGAAATAAAATTGCGAAATAAAGAAAGAACGGTTGTTCGGTAAAAATGTCGACCCTTGCTCTGTACCTTCGATATTGTATTTATAGCTTCACTTAGTAACTGCCTTTTCCAATCTCGTACCAAAATAAGTGGCCATCGTGTGTGAAATAAAACTGCCTTAAGAGTAGGAGACGGACGCCTTAGAAGAATAAGTCAAACATGAGACGTGCGTCTCACTTCTGCGTGGGAAAGTGGTGGACCCCACCTTGCTTGGGAGGCGGGCGCCTCCAAGGGAAGGGTGAGACGGCCGCCTCAGGTGAGGACGTGGCTTTTTATGGGCTTTTGAATGGAGGTGGTCGCCTCAAAGGTATAAGTAAAGGGATGAGACGATCGTTTCACTATGCACTAGACTGCGTATTGGGCTTTTGCTTGTTGGGCTTAGTCTTCACCATATTATTTTCTTCTTTTATAACTCCTCTTTCTTTTGCTATATCACCCCTTGCTTCATTTCTTCGGCTTTTTAATCTGATTTTTCCTCGATTTTATTTCTTTGCTCAATTTATCATTATCTAATACAAATACCTGAAACATTAAAAATACCAACGTAATATAGAAATAAAACAAAATAATTAAATAAAAATAGAAACATTATCTATGAAAATTAAGTCAAATATGTTATATAAATTCGTGTTATCATAATTCCACCAATGTTATTCAACATATTCCATCAAATAAGATTATCACATATTATACTCAAGAAATCAAACATACATTGAAATAGTATTCAAAACCAATCCAAAACACATTCAACCACAATTGGATCAATTAATCACATATATGGAAATACTACAATAAATATAAACATATAAGATTTCATGTCAAAAGATCTTAAAAATAACATTTTTCATTCCAGGTCACGCTTAGTCTGGCCTATCGCGCTAAGCGCACTTTCCTGGACAAACAAACCCAAAAGTCATAACAGTTCGCGTTAAGCGGGCTCATCATCGCGCTAAGCGTAGTCTGCGATTCTGCACTTTTTCTGCTACGAACCAGTTTATTTATCCCACAAAATTACCACATAAAACTCATTTCAATCAACCAAATAACATCATAAAAGGGTATCCTAACATGTTTCTAGTCATGGGTCATCATTTCTAAGTTGAAAAACATAATTTCCATTCAAACCCTAACATTCAAAGACTCTAGAAATTAAAATTGAACAACATAAGATATTCCTAATCATTATCCACAACATACAATCAAACAATAACATGGATTTTTCACCCTTACCTCTTGAAGATTCCTCTTATAGGATTTCCTCTTCACTTTCCTTCTTTCTCCTCTTCTCTTCTCTTCTTTCTCTTCTTTCTCCAAAGGAAAATTCTAATTATGATTTCCTTCTAACTCTTTACTAACTAGGATTGTCTTATTGGGCTTAATACTTAACACCTCTCTATTACTTCCAATCTCATAAATAGGCCCAATACTAAATAACCACAATTCTATTCATAAAACACAAATATTTAAATAACACACTTATTCAAATAATTCAAATTCCAATTAAATCACCCAATTAATTAATTATCACATAATATAATATATCATAATAATTAATAATTATCTATTTAAAAATCGGGATGTTACACTTAGCTTTCAATGTGTGAGTTTTGGTTGAAGGAAGTGAGTTTTCTTGGGCATGTGATCTCGAGTGGTGGTATTCATGTGGATCCTTCTAACGTTGAGGTTGTATCTCGATGGGAAGTTCTGAAATCTGTTTCTGATATTAGAAGTTTTCCTGGTTTGACAGGTTATTATCATAAGCTCATTGAAGGTTTTTCTAAGTTGGCGTTATCGTTGATGCAGTTGACGAGGAAAGGTCAAGCTTTTGTTTGGACTTTGCAGTGTGAAGCTAATTTTCAAGAGCCTAAAAGAAGGTTAATAACCGCTCCTATTTTAATTTTGCCTAATCCGGAAAAATCATTTGTGGTGTATTGTGATACTTCATTGATGGGTTTAGGAGGTGTGTTGATGCAGAATAGGCAAGTGGTAGCTTATGCTTCGAGGCAACTTAAAGTTCATGAGAGGAATTATCCGACGCATAATTTAGAGTTAGCCGCAGTTGTGTTTGTGTTGAAGATTTGGAGGAATTATTTATTTGGTTCGATATTTGAGGTGTATAGCGACCATAAGATTTTGAAGTATCTATTTGATCAAAAGGAATTGAATATGAGGCAAAAAAGATAGTTAGAATTCTTGAAGGATTATGATTTTGGTTTGAATTGTCATTCGGGTAAAGCAAATGCTGTAGCTGATGCATTAAGTAGGAAGTCTTTGCACATGTCGATGTTGATGGTGCGAGAATTGGATTTTCTTGAACAATTCCGAGATTTGAGTTCGGTTTGTGAAGCAACGTCTTCTTGTGTTAAGCTTGGTATGTTGAAGCTTATTAGTGGTATTTTGGACGAGATTCGAGAAGGTCATAAATCTGATTTGGTCTTGGTAGATAAGTTGGTGTGGATCAATCAAGGTCGCGGTGGTGATTTTCGGATTGATGAGAATGGTATCATGAGGTGTCGTGATAGATTTTGAATTCCTAATGTTGGTAATCTGAGAAAGAGAATTCTTGATGAAGAACATCGAAGTGGTATGAGTATTCATCTTGGTGCTACTAAGATGTACCAAGATTTGAGTAAGTTATTTTGGTGGTCATGTATGAAGAAGGATATTGTTGAGTTTGTGTATTCTTGTTTAATCTGTCAGAAGTCTAAGATTGAACATCAAAAATCATCTGGTTTATTGCAGTCGTTATCCATTCCAGAGTCGAAGTGGGGTAGCATTTCTATGGATTTTGTTTCTAGATTTCCGAGGACTCCGAGTAGTCATGATGTTGTTTAGGTTATTGTGGATAGATTGACAAAACCTGCTCACTTTATTCCAATTTTGATGGATTATACTATGGAAAGGTTTGCCAAGTTGAATATTGAGAAAGTTGTGAGTTTGCATGGTGTTCCGTCGAGTATTGTTTCGGAAAGAGATCCGAGGTTTACTTCGCATTTTTGGGAAGGTTTGCAAAGTGCCTTAGGTACAAAGTTGTGTTTGAGTTCGGCGTATCATTCGCAAATCGATGGTCGGACTGAAAGGACGATTCAATCATAGAAAGATCTTTTGATAACTTGTGTTCTAGAGCATGGAGGTGCTTGGGATAGATATTTGCCTTTGATTGAGTTTACCTGTAGCAATAGTTTTCATTCGAGTATTGGAATGGCTCCTTTTGAGGCTTTGTATGGAAGAAGGTGTAGGACGCCTTTGTGTTGGTATGAATCTGGTGAGAGTGTTGTGGTTGGACCTGAGATAGCTCAACAGGCTACGGATAAGATTAAGACGATTCGGGAATAGATGAAGATTGCCCAGAGTCGTCAGAAGAGTTATCATGATAAGAGGATGAAAGATCTTAGCTTTGAGAAAGGAGATCATGTGTTTTTGAGGGTTACTTGTAACATCACGATTTTTAATAGCTAAACATTAATTGTTATTATATATTATATTATGTGATAACTAATTTAATTGGGTGATTTAAATGGAAATTGAATTATTTGAATATGTGTGTTATTTAAATAATTGAGTTTTATGAGTAGAATTATAGTTATTTGGTATTGGGCCTAAGATTATGATAGAACTAATGAAGAGGTGTTAAGTATTGAGCCCAATAAGACAATCCTAGTTAGTAAAGGTTTAGAAGGAAATCATAATTAGAATTGTCATTTGGTGAAAAAAGAGAAAGAGGAAATAAGAGAAGAGAAGAGAAGAGGAGAAAGAGGAAAAGTGAAGAGGAAACCCTAGAAGAGGAATCTTCACGAGGTAAGGGGGAGAATCCATGCTATTATTTACTTGTATGTTGTTGGGTAGTGATTAGTAACATGCTAGGTTGTTTAATTTCAATTTCTAATAATCTTTGAATGTTAGGGTTTGAAGAAGAATTTTGTTTTCTACTTAGAAATGATGACCCATGGTTAGAAACATGTTAGGATACCCTTTAATGATTACTAACAAGAATTAGATTTGGGTATTTCAATTTCTAGGTTTTTTTAATTCACTTAGGTTGAAATTAGAATCCCAAATTGATGTTGGAAATTATGTTTAGATGTTTGTATTTGATGTTATATGTTGGAAAAAGGTTATAACATCTTAAAATTGAGTAAATTACATGTTTAAATGTGTTTTTGGGCCAAAGGTTCGTGTGAGAAGTTGTTGTCTTCGCAGAAATGTTTCTGTCAAAAATGCAGACCGGGCTCAGTGCGGTTTTTGGGGCTCCGCGCGGTATGTACCGTAAACATTTTCCAAAATTTCAAAAATGTATAACTTGAGTTTCGGGTGTCCGTTTGATGCGTCGTTCAAACCTGTGGAAAGCTAATACATATGTACTTTATTGTAAAAATGGTTTCATGTTCTAGAAATAAATTCAATTGGCATTTAAATGGGGTATTGTGGTGTTAGTGTATGAGTTCGGGATTTTCAAATCGTAAAAGTTTCAAATATTCATAACATTCAACACGTAAGTCCGTTTTGAGTGTCGTTTGAAGCGTTAGAAAGCTAATGAAATAACCTATAAGATAAATCTAGGTTTGGTGGCATTGGATGATTTAATAGTTATGTGATTAGGAAAAATGATGTGTATATGTGTTATGTACATTGTTAATTGGTATTGAATTGGAATGTTAGTTTGCGTAGCAATTGGTATATGTTATGAATTGATGATGAATGGAAACAATACGTTTTTGCATTGTTTTCTTTATGTTATTATGGTTTTTTGAGTTTCTAAATGCTATGAGCACATAATACTTAATTGTACTTATGTGTGTTGTGTTTGGATGATTGTAATGAATAATCAATGTTGGTTTATGTGCAAAATATTGTTGGTGCATATGTGATGGTAAATGTTAAATGATTTGAATTGATGTAATGATGTATGTGTATTTGTGCAATTGGTGTTTAATTCAAGATGTTGGAGTAGTGAGGATAACATGTGTTGAAGTATATGTTATGTGTTAATTGTGATGTATGGTGATATGTATATGCTATATGTAATGCTTGTTGTTGTTGGAATATGATGTTGTGCAAATGGTGGATAATTCACATGAGTTGAATTATGGTGATATGCTTGGATAATTGAGGTTGGTGGATAATCTTGATTTGCATATGATGTTGATGAATTGCACATGCATACATGGTTGACCTTGAAAATTGAGGTGGTGAAACTTTGGGTTCACATTTGGCTCGATCCTTGAATGAATAAGTAGCGTTGAAACTTTGGGTTCACATTTGGCTCGATCCTTGAATGGATAAGTAGCGGTGAAACTTTGGGTTCACATTTGACTCGATCCGTGAATGGATAAGTAGCGGTGAAACTTTAGATTCACATTTGGCTCTATCCTTGTATGGGTAAGTAGCGTGGCTTGGGTCTTGTTCAGATCGGAAGCGTGGCTTTGATTCTAAGATAATGAATCAGAAGCGAGGTGAACGAATTGTTCCCAATGGTACTGAAGCAACTCGTTTTTTCAAAAAAATCATTTTAAATGAATTTTCAAAACAAACAGTGAAATCGCCACCTAATTTTATTTGTTCTAAAAGAAGAACGAGAAAATATAGATAAAACCCACAAAGAAAAGGATAAGACGGTCTACGAGAAAAAGAGATATAGGTTCGGGAGTTGGTTATGCAAAGGGAAGGTATTAGCACCCCTCACATCCATCGTACTCGATGGTACCCATTTAGTTCAAAGTGTGGTTGTGTGTTAGTGTAAAAATTTACGATCTTCTAAGTTTAAAAATAGAAAGAAAGAGAGGAGAAATGTTTTTATTATTTTGAGTTTGACACGGTTTCGAAACCGCGTGCCTACGTACTCCCTCGTGCAATGGGAAAGTCAAAACTCCGTAGTTCTTCTAGAAAATGTTTGTTTGTTGATTGATTTTAAATGAAAAGACAAGTCGTCATTTTTAAAGGAGAAGACTCGTCTAACGTCCACAAGGTGTGATAAAGAATAAAGGACTACGCACCAACATGAGGGAGGGTTTGAGAACACCTCTAGTACTCAAGTGGAGAAGTCGAAAACCTTGGGAATAGAGGAAGAAGCATCTCAATTATAAATGAATCATGTCTAATCTTGAAAATGGTTTAAAGGTAAAAGGTGCTTGGAGCGCACAAAAGAAGTTTGAATGGGTTGGAGTTGATTTTAAATTGTGGATGACAAGTACCAAAACGTTGGGATATCCTCTAACGATTCAATACTCGAGATTGGTGATTGAGGTCAACCGATCATCTCTCATCCAAAATCTTTATTATGAAAAGAGTGAGGTGAAACAAAATTCACTTTTATTAAGTGTATGGAATAAAGTATTTAAGTCATTGGGTTACCCTCTAATGGCCCAAATACTTTACATTTTAATTAAATCGTCGGGCTATCCTCTAACGATTTACTTAAATACCATAGCACCATGTTTTTTATTTTAGAACATGGATTTGAAGTTTCTCAATTTATTGGGTTACCCTCTAATCAATTAGAAACTTCGATTTGTTTTAATCGTTGGGCTAACCTCTAACCATTAAAACAAATCTTATCCAAGTGTTCTTTTTTGTAGAAATTCATTTTTGAAAATAACTCGACGTTGGATCGAGGTTTGAGAAGAAGACTCGACGTTGGATCGAGTTTTTATTGAAAAGTGTTTTAAGTACTTGGTGAATGGAGAAAGAATCAGGATCAAGATAATTGTAAATAACAAATAAAATCGACAAAGTCCATACAAGGTGGCCAACCTAAGTATAAAAATATTTAAATTACATGTGTACTAGCAAAGTGGGCTAGTCTGCTATAACGACTAATTGGAACAATTAATCGAAATAGGCTCCCTGTAAGAAGGCCCAGGATCAAGCGTACATGTGTGCATGTGTGGTCATCACGACGCTTCGTAGCTTTGTCGACTTACGGGTTTAAAAATGATTTACAAATATTAGTTTAAAAAAAGATTTTTTTGGTTTTTGTGTAAGTGATAGTTAAATTAAATAAAATAAATGTGCACTAAATTATTACAAGAATTGTTTTTTGGGAGAGGGATACATGAATTATAAATGGGAATTAAACGGTAAAATAAAATGGAAAGCGGTAAAATTATTTACAACGCAACAAGGGGATTGGGATACAATTTTTCGAATAGGGATAAATTGAAATTAAAGAGACAACGGTAAATTAATTAGAATAGAATACGGAGAAATTTAAATATCGATGATTTCATTTTATTATATTATATAGAATAGATTATATGAATTAATTCTAAGGAATTAAATAATATACTTGGGTTCATACATATTCAAAAATTAAATTGAATTAAAAATTTAAAATTGCAACACAAAGATTAATATAATTAAATTCAAACTTATTTACGAATTAATAGATAAGATATAATAATAATAATAATAATAGTATGTATATAATATATATTTACAATAATAAATATAAGAAATAAAAATAATATGTATAATTAAATTTACAGTATAAAAATAAAATACAATGTGTTTTAGATACACATTACTAAATATTAAATAGTAACATAAATTAAATAAACAGCATATGTAAAAAGAACCGTATATAAATGCAACAGTAAAAAATGTATGTTTGAACCACATCCTTGAATGTCTACATAAATAGAACACATATTAGTAGCATGAGTGTGAGATGAAATAGAAATAAAATGAAATTGCAATAAATCGGAAAATGGTTAGTAATTACAAGCTATAGAATCGAAAATGAAACTAGTATAAAGTGTATATGAACGGAAGGATTAAAACAATTAAATATGCGAGTAATTCGATTCACAAAGGAACCAAAACCAAAGAAATACACTATTATTCAATTTAAAATCGAAACGAACTAAAAATTAAACCGAACAAATTCGGGCAGCAACTAATCAACCAAATATACTCGAAATAAAACAGCTTTCTTACTCGAATTTGCTCAAAAAATAAATAATACATTGCCCTCAAAGCTCCTCGGTTAGATGTACACGCGAAATAACACGGTATCATCATTAAACCTTCATCAGAACTAAATCCGAATATCCACCGAATATTCACAATAAAAGATCGACAAAATGCAATTGAAATTAACATGAGAAAATACAATATCTTAAGGGTTTCTCGGTTAAATCTTACGCAAATAAATGCGACATCGATATCAAACTGTCATTGAAACCGATACGGAATCTTCTTGTCAGATCCAAACGAAATTAAAAAGAAATGAGCATAACATATACACGGTATCTCAATGTTTCTCGACTAGATTTACACGCGAATAAACACGGCATCATCATTTAGTCTTCATCGAAACTACAGTGTCATTCTTATCACCAATTCAAAGGAAAACAAAATAATGTGGCTGCCCATGATGGTTTCTCGGCCATATCTTTCACGAATAATGTGATATAAATGTTAAGCCATCATCGAAACTATTATGGACTCCTTAATCAATTACTCATCATAAACCGAACCGAATACTCTAAATGTATGTGTCCATACGGTTTTCAAAACAAAATTGAATTTGAGTTTCGAAACGCGACACAATAGGAAATGCAACATAATATATATATCTTTAGTTTTCTCGGTTATATTAGACGCGAATAAGCGCGGTCCATCATAAAAACCTTCATTGAAAACGAACATGGATACCTTCATTAAACTGTAATAACATTTTCCAAAGATTTTCTCAAAGCAACTGTTCTAAACTCAAGAACAAAACAAGCTTAATGATATCAACAGCTTTGTTCCTCCGGAACTGACACAAACACGGTATGTATTGTCAACCAACGTCCCATATTTTCCACAACAATTAATATTTACAGTTTACCATTTACCCATAGCAGCACGGTTTACACGAAAGATATGTTCACAGATATTACCATAACCCAGATTTGACTCAACAAACAAAATTAACAACTTCAGTTTTCTCAGAAATATTGAGACCTCAATCAAAAGTGACGAAAACAACTTGAGATAAGGAATGATAACTACCAAAAAATGTTGAAACCACCACTTTGAAACTGGACAGAAGGATCTGATGTCAGTTGATTGTTGCAGCGTGACAGCAGAGGGAGTATGTGCGGTGAGATGGTGGTCGGGTAACGGCGACGAGAACCATGAGGTAACAGGATGGAAACGGCGGAAACAGGGTGGTTGTTGCGGATTTACGGCGAAGAGATTTCTGGGTGAGGTTTGAGGTTTGCTGGTGATGACAGGGTGTTGAAGGAAGAGTGACGGAGGGAGTATACGGAGGGTTACGGCGAGAGGAATGAGAACGGCGGGGTGTTGCTGTTGATGTTCGGTTGGTGGTGGGTTTGAGACAGAGGCGAGATTGACAGAATGAAGGGATGGAACGAATGGAAGAAGGTAAAGGCTGAAGATGGGTTACTGTGGTGAAACAAGGAGACAGATGGTGATATTGGTTGTGAGGAAGACGAGGAACAGTGTGGATATGAATGGAAGAAGGTAAAGGCTGAAGGTGGGTTACTGTGGTGAAGGTGAGGGATGGACGGAGGTTGCTGGGATTAAAGTTTCCGGCGAGTTTGTGAGGGTAAACGGCGAGGGAGGTGACGGAAGCGTGAGAGGATGAAGATTGGGCGAAGGGAAGTTTGCGGGAACCGGCAGATGGAGGTTTGGAATGGAAAAAGTGAAGGCTGGAGGAGAAATTCCTTCTGCGAAATAAATTTATTTTTTTTAAAATCAATTTTCTATGTTTTTTGTAGCCTCTTTGTTGGTTGTTTCTTTTTTTCAAATTTTTGGCCCCCCTTTGTCTCAATCATAACATACATATATATACCACAAAATTAGGTTAAACAATTTTTTTAAAAATGCCTAAAATGCCCTCTACATAAAATGGACCACAAAATGGGTTGGGTAAAAATGACAAGCCCAAAAATATTTTTGTTTGATTTTTTTTTTGAGATAAAAATTTACACTTAAAATTGTTAAAAATGGTAAAAGTTCGGACAATAAATTATCCGAAAAAATAATATGAGCATATTAAAATAAATTACGGGTCTTATAAATTAAAGAAAAATTATTGAAATGGTTAAAATTAAAATAAAATGATAATAAAGAATACCCGATTTTAAAACGTTTACGGTTAAAAACGAGACTCAAAAATGTATCGAAAAATTAGGGAGAACACATTTTCATGATCTACGCGACACGTAGATTCATAAAGCAATGAGTAAAAAATGAAAACTTGAAATATCTTCTCCGCTAATTTTTGCACAGTATCGAATTGCTTTTAACAGTCTGTTTATAAAATCGAAATATCGATATCACCGACATATAAATAATTTAAAAATCAATACAATAAACAGAGAGAGAGGTAAAAATGCATGAAGTAACATAACAGGTATTTTACAACTAAAAACGATGCAAATATCAATTTAAACTAACTTTTGGTCAATTTAAATACGACGAAATGATGCAAATGCAATGTGTGAATGACTGTTTTTTTTAAATATAAATATAATGCAAGTAGAAAAATAGCAGGGTAAAATTTGGGGTGCAACAGGTACCACATGCATATTGAGTCACATTGCATTGTTGTCTCATGAATCATCGATGAATACGTGATGTGTGTATTAGAATTGTGATATTTGATTATATGAATAATTGAATTGTTTGGATTGATGACATTTATGTTATTTGTGATAAATGTGAATATGTTATATTTGGAATGTTTGTATAATCATGTTATTTTGGAATATCACTTAAAGTGTGTGGAATTCTTGAATAGGTGTTGTTTCTATATTGCTTCCAATTATATATATATATATATATATATATATATATATATATATATATATAATGATGTGAATTCTCACTCTTTTGTTGTGATGTTGCCTCTATGTGGGTAACATGCAGGTTCCGAGGATAGCGGTGCTTCGCACGAGACTAGTTGAGGAGTTTAGCTAGTTTATCCTTTACTAGGTAGTTGAGTCATTGCTCTGGTCATGTAACACGGGATTTATTTAGATTTATGCTTTTATGAGATATTGTTATGTATTCTCATATATTTTGGATTGGTATGTTGAGATACTATGTTGATGTGGCCTTGGTGCTGATGTATAAATTCTGATGGCTTGATTATGTTATGGATTCATCGCTTTTCATCCAATGGTTATAGTATGGGATGTAATCATTGATAGCATCTGTGAATAAGAAATGATCTGCTGTAAAATGCATGATTTGTTTTTAAGCATGAGATCCAAATATGTGTTATGATTATGACCAGTGTATATATGTATTGTTTTAATTTGAAACGAAAAAAATATGTAATGCCATCTTGATATGCATTATATTTTACTCTAATTGTGCAATATACTATGTGGGAATTAGGGGGTGTTACATTAATGGTATCAGAGCCTGGTTGGTCAGATTTGGCCATGTTATTAATGAATTCATTCTCTGTTGTATTTGATTTGTGTGTGAAATATTATCGGTACTTGTGTGTTTTCAAATCGCTTGTTTGCAGGAGGGAGTTTGAAACAAGTGGGAGAGAAGCTTTCGCATTTCTGAGTTGTTCTGTGGTGGAGCATTGGTCCGGTGTTTTGTTGACTTCAAAAGTGCAAATTTGAGCATAGATGAAGGACACTATTATAGTTTAGTAACAATGGTTTATGCTCTATTATGGTTGTCGCCTACCTATTGACAAATTGTGGAACTGATAACCCTTAATCTTTTGTTGATGATAGATGAGATCGTATTGGATGAGATATGTTTGTCTTGCCAACGTGATAATATGTAAAGTAGAATCTTCTACTCTGGCCAAGTGCCTCAAGTGCGGTGCTATGGGGCATCATGGTTATGAGTGTAGAAATGATGATGTGAAGTGTTTCAAGCGTGGAAAATGGGTCACAAATCTCCTGAGTGCATAGTTGGTGCAAATGTGACTTGTTACAACAGTGGTGAAAATGGACACATTAGTACCAAGTATGACAAGCCAAAGAAAGATCAAGCTAAAGGGAAAGTATTTTCATTGTTTGATGTTGAGACTGCTGCTGAGGATAGACTAATCTGAGGTACATACTTTATTAATAGTACACCTTTAATTGTTATCATTGATACTGGTGCAACACATTCTTTTATATCTTCGGATGGTGTTAAGAGGTTGAATTTTGAATTATTTGATATGCATGGAAATATGATTGTTGATACTCCTGCTATGAGTTTTGTTTGAGGATTTCATGGAAAGAAGAAGTTGGTTTGTAGCAGAAAAATCTTTATTTCGCAGACCGCGCTTAGCTCTATCAGAGGCACGCCTAGCGCAAAAAGTTATGTAAGTTGGGGTTCTTTGTTCTGGAAGTTGTGCTTAGCGCGATAGGCCGGGCTTAGCATGACCTGGAACCAAAAATGTTATTTTTAGGATCATTTGACATGAAATCTTATATGCTTATATCTTATGGAGTATTTTCATGTATGTGATTAATTAATTCGATTGGAATTGAATAGGATTTTCATGAGTATCTGGATCAATTTATCGTTGTGTTCATTAATGATATTCTGATTTATTCCAAAGGAGAAGGAGATCATGTTGAGCATTTAGGGAAGTGTGAGTTTTGGTTGAAGGAAGTTAGTTTCCTTGGGCATGTAATTTCAAGTGGTGGTATTTATGTGGATCCTTCGAAGGTTGAGGTTGTATCTCGATGGGAAGCTCTGAAATCTGTTTCTGAGATTAGAAGTTTTCTTGGTTTGGCTAGTTATTATCATAAGTTCATTGGAGGATTTTCTAAGTTGGCGTTACCGTTGACGTAGTTGACGAGGAAAGGTCAAGCTTTTGTTTGGACTTTGCAGTGTAGAGCTAATTTTCAAGATCTTAAGAGAAGGTTAACAACCGCTCCTATTTTGATTTTTCCTAATCCGACAGAAGTATTTGTGGTGTATTATGATACTTCATTGAAGGGGTTATGAGGTGTGCTGATGCAGAATTGGCAAGTGGTAGCTTATGCTTCGAGAAAACTTAAAGTTCATGAGAGGAATTATCTGACGTATGATTTAGAGTTGGCCGCAGTTGTGTTTATGTTGAAGATTTGGAGGCATTATTTAATTGATTCAAGATTTGAAGTGTATAGTGATCATAAGAGTTTGAAGTATCTGTTTGATCATAAGGAATTGAATGTGAGGCAAAGAAGATGGTTAGAATTCTTGAAGGATTATGATTTTGGTTTGAGTTATCATCCGGGTAAAGCGAATGTTGTAGTTGATGCCTTGAGTAGGAAGTCTTTGGACATGTCAATGTTGATGGTGCGAGAATTAGATTTGCTTGAACAATTCCGAGATTTGAGTTCGGTTTATGAAGCGACGTCTTCTTGTGTTAAGCTTGGTATGTTGAAGCTTATTAGTGGTATTTTGGACGAGATTCGAGAAGGTCAGAAATCTGATTTGGTTATGGTAGATAAGTTGGTGTTGATCAATCAAGGTCGAGGTGGTGATTTTTGGATTGATGAAAATGGTATCATAAGGTGTCGTGATAGAGTTTTCATTCCTGATGTTGGTGATCTGAGAAAGAGAATTCTTGATGAAGGACATCGAAGTGGTATGAGTACTCATCCTAGTGCTACTAAGATGTACCGAGATTTAAGGAAGTTATTTTGGTGGTCAGGTATGAAGAAGGATATTGTTGAGTTTGTGTATTCTTGTTTGATCTGTCAGAAGTCGAAGATTGAACATTAGAAACCGTCTGGTTTATTGCAGCCATTATCCATTCCTGAGTGAAAATGGGATAGCATTTCGATGGATTTTGTTTCTGGATTTCCGAGGACTCCAAATAGTCATGATGTTGTTTGGGTTATTATAGATATATTGACAAACTCTGCTCACTTTATTCCAATTTTGATGGATTATCCTATGGAAAGGTTTGCCAAGTTGTATATTGAGAAAGTTGTGAGTTTGCATGGTGTTCCATCGAGTATTGTTTCGGATAGAGATATGAGGTTTACTTCATATTTTTGGGAAGGTTTTCAAAGTGCTTTGGTTACTAAGTTGCGTTTGAGTTCGGCGTATCATCCGCAAACTAATGGTCAGACTGAAAGGATGATTCAATCATTGGAAGATCTTTTGAGAGCTTGTGTTCTAGAGCATGGAGGGGCTTCGGAGAGTTATTTGCCTCTGATTGAGTTTACCTATAACGATAGCTTTTATTCAAGTATTGGAATGGCTCCATTTGAAGCTTTGTATGGACGAAAGTGTAGGACGCTTTTGTGTTGGTATGAATCCGGTGAGAATGTTGTGGTTGGAACTGAGATAGTTCAACAGACTACAGATAAGATGAAGATGATTCGGGAAAAGATGAAGATTTCCCAGAGTCGTCAGAAGAGTTATCATGATAAGAGGAGGAAAGATCTTAGCTTTGAGAAAGGAGATCACGTGTTTTTGAGGGTTACTCCAGTGATTGGTGTTGGAAGAGCATTGAAGTCAAGGAAGTTGACTCCGCGTTATATTGGTCCTTATCAAATTGCTGAGAAGATTAGTGAAGTAGCCTATCAAAATTATTTGTCGTTGTCACTTGCTAATCTTCATGTCGTATTCCATGTATCTCAATTGAGGAAATATATGCCAGATATATCTCATGTTGTGTTGCTAGATGATATGCAAGTTAGAGATAATTTGACGGTTGAGACTTTACCAATGCGTATTGAGGATCGAGAAGTTAAGAAACTCCGAGGGAAGGAAATCTCTTTGATATAAGTGGCATGGGAAGGTCCTTCTAGTGGTAATGTGACTTTAGATCTTGAGAGTCATATGAAGGATTCGTATCCTGAGTTGTTCGCTTTAGGTAATTTTCGAGGGCGGAAATCTTTTAAGTGGGGGAGAGTTGTAACATCCCGATTTTTAATAGCTAATTATTAATTTTTATTAGATATTATATCATGTGATAATTAATTTAATTAGGTGATTTAAATGGAAATTGAATTATTTGAATATGTGTTTTATTTAAATGATTGAGTTTTATGAGTAGAATTGTAGTTATTTGGTATTGGGCCTAAGATTATGAATAGAATTAATGAATAAGTGTTAAGTATTAAGCCCAATAAGACAGTCCTAGTTAGTAAATGGTTAGAAGGAAATCATAATTAGAATTGTCATTTGGTGAAAGAAGAGAAAGAGGAAACAAGAGAAGAGGAGAGGAGAAAGAGGAAAAGTGAAGAGGAATCTTCAAGAGGTAAGGGGGAGAATCCATGTTATTATTTACTTGTATGTTGTTGGGTAATGATTAGTAATATGCTAGGTTGTTTAATTTCAATTTCTAAGAATCTTTGAATGTTAGGGTTTGAAGAAGAATTGTGTTTTCTACTTAGAAATTATGACCCATGATTAAAAACATGTTAGGATACCCTTTAATGATTAGTAACAAGAATTAGATTTGGGTATTTCACTTTCTAGGTTTTTTTAATTCACTTAGGTTGAAATTAGAATCCCAAATTGATGTTGGAAATCATGTTTAAAATTTTGTATTTGATGTTATATGTTGGAAATAGGTTATAACACCTTAAAATGGAGTAAATTGCATGTTTAAATGTGTTTTTAGGTCAAAGGTTCGTGTGGGAAATTGGTGTCTTTGCAGAAAAGTTTCTGTCAAAAATGCAGATCAGGCTCAGAGCGGTCTGTACCTTAAAATATTTCCAAAATTTCATAAATTCATAATTTGAGTTTCGGGTGTCCGTTTGACGCGTCGTTCGAACCTACGGAAAGCTAATACAATGTACTTTCTTGTAAAAATGGTTTCATGTTCTAGAAATAAATTTAATTGGAATTTAAATGGGGTCTTGTGGTGTTAGTGTATGATGTCGGGATTCGCAAATCGTAAAAGTTTCAAATATTCATAACTTACAAACTGTAAGTCCATTTTGAGTGTCATTTGAAGAGTTAGAAAGCTAATGAAATAACCTATAATATAGAGCTAGGTTTGGTGGCATTATATTATTTAATAATTATTTGATTGGGAAAAATGATGTGTATATGTGTTATGTACATTGTGAATTGGTATTGAATTTGAATGATAGTTTGCGTAGCAATTGGCATATGTTATGAATTGATGATGAATGGAAACAATATGTTGTTGCATTGTTTTCTATATGTTATTATAATGTGTTGAGTTTCTAAATACTATGAACACATAATACTTGATTTTACTTATGTGTGTTGTGTTCGGATGATTGTAATGAATAATCATTGTTGGTTTATGTGCAAAATGTTATTGGTGAGTATGTGATGGTAAATGTTAAATGATTTGCATTGATGTAATGATGTATGTGTATTTGTGCAATTGGTGTATAATTCAAGATGTTGGAGTAGTGAGGATAACATGTGTTGAAGTATATGTTATGTGTTAATTGTGATGTATGGTGATATGTATATGCTACATGTAATGCTTGTTGTTGTTGGAACATGATGTTGTGCAAATGATGGATAATTCACATGAGTTGAATTATGGTGATATGCTTGGATAATTTAGATTGGTGGATAATCTTGATTTGCATATGATGTTGATAAACTGCACATGCATATATGTTTGACCTTGAAAAATGAGGTGGTGAAACTTTGGGTTCACATTTGGCTCGATTCTTGAATGAATAAATAGTAGTAAAACTTTGGGTTCACATTTGGCTCGATCCTTGAATGGATAAGTAGCGGAGAAACTTTGGGTTCATGTTTGGCTCGATCCTTGTATGGATAAGTAGCGTGGCTTGGGTCTTATCCAGATCGGAAGCATGGCTTTGATTCTAAGATAATGAATCGGAAGCGAGGTGAACGAATTGTTCCTAATGATACCACATGCATATTGAGTCACATTGCATTGTTGTCTCACGCGTCATTGATGAATATGTGTTGTGTGTATTGCAATTGTGATATTTGATTATATGAATAACTGAATCATTTGGATTTATGATATTTATGCTATTTGTGATAACTGTGAATATGTTATACTTGGAATGTCCTTTTAATCATGTTGTTTTGGAATATCACTTGAAGTGTGTGGAATTCTTGAATAGATGTTATTTCTATATTACTTCCAATTATATATATTTAGATAATGATGTGAATTCTCACCCTTCTGGTGTGATGTTTCCTCTATGTGGGTAACGTGCAGGTTTCGAGGATAACGGTGCTTCGCACGAGACTAGTTGAGGAGTTTAGCTAGTTTATTCTATACTAGGTAGTTGAGTCATTGCTCTGGTCATGTAACACGATATTTATCTGAATTTCTGCTTTTATGAGATATTTGTTATGTATTCTCATATATTTTGGATGTGTATGTTGAGATACTATTTTGATGTGGCCTTGGTGCCGATGTATGAATTCTGATGACTTGATTATGTTATGGATTCATCACTTTTCATCCAATGGTTATAGTATGGGATGTAATAATTGATACTATCTGTGAATAAGAAATGATACGTTGTGAAATGCATGATTTCGTTTTAAAGCATGAGATTCAAATATGTGTTATGATTATGACCAGTGTATATATGTATTATTTTAATTTGAAAGAAAAATATGTAATGCCCTCTTGATATGCATTCTATTTTACTCTGATTGTGCCATATATTTATGTGGGGCATTAGGGGGTGTTATAGTTACCGACGAGAATTCGACATGGGAATTGGAGAGCAAGATACGAGATTCGTATCCGGAGATGTTTGCATCAGGTGAATTTCGAGGACGAAAATATTCTAATCGGGGGAGAGTTGTAACGCCCCGATTTAATTAGAATTTATTTTCATTAAAATTAATAGATTATATGATGTGTTAATATTTGTTGGTGAATTTTGTGATGTGGCGTGATACAAATGTTGGTAGTTAGATTCCTAGAAAGTCTTAGAAATTATAAATGAGGAAGTCTTAGGGGTGTGTGATTAAATGTGTAGAGACATGGTGGTGTGAGGTCTAATGCATAATTATTAGTAATAATAATATCAAATTTTTTTATTATTATTGTTATTAGTATTACTATTATTATTATTAGATAGTTATTAAATCAAAAGAAGGGCAAGGTGGTAATATTGGAAGAATATGTGGGGATAGAAAAGGGAAAACAATAAAAAGGGTTCTAAGGACAAAAGTGACTAGAAGGTGAAATTAGAGTTAGGGTTGTCATTAGTTAAATTGTAGAAAAAAGGCAAAGTAAATGAGGAAGAGAGGAGGCAAGAGGAATTAGGGCAAGAAGAACACCATAATTGGGAGCCTAGAGTGATCATCAATCCTAAGGTAAGGTGGGGTTCAACTCTCTAAGAGATAGTATAATCATAGGTATGTGTGGGGTTTTATTGTATGATTATTGTTGTTGTGTGTTTCTATCCATGTTTTGAATTGTTTGGGTTTATGATTTCAATGGTGAAACTATGTTGAAATTGGTATTTTGTTGATGAATTGCATGTCATCATTATTGTAGTTTGTTGTATGTTGGATGTGTAATTTCATGTAAATCAATTTGCTGGTTTTGGTAGGTGATTTGGGAGGTTTTGGGTTTGGTTTGTGTGGAAATCGCAGCTGAAAAAATAGCAGAAAAAATTGTTTTCTGCAGCAGAAATCGGTAACTGCATTTTGAGAAACTGGTTTCCACTACTAAATTTTCAAAATAAAAAGGCTTTTATCGAAGGAGAAATCGGTTACTGGTTTTGGAGAAACCGGTTTCCTCTTCGAAAATTTTCTATAAATAACTGCAGAAACCGGTTTCCTATTTCTGAGAAACCGGTGTCCTATCTGTGCAGAACCAAAATATTTCTAACTTTAAAAATTAATATCTTTGTGCTCAGGAGTCTGTTTGACGCGACATTCGAACCGTTGGAAAGATAAAAACGTGACCTATTCTGTAAAATTAATTTCCAAAACATTAGCTAAGTATTTTCTGCAACTATACTCATTTCGTGTGGATTTTGATTATATGTTATATGTGAATTGTGTGGAAATTGGCAATTGCGTTGCGACATGTTGTTGTTGTTGGTTTACAGCAGGTGGCTGAAAATGGTAAGGCATCGATAGTGACTGAAAATCAATGAATTATGTTGTTGAATTGTATGGTTATGTTTCATGCATTCATATTGCATTGTTGTAGTTGTTGGCTCAAATCCTAGATGGCGTGAATGCGAGTGAAGTGAATACTATTATTCCCTTTTGTTGATGGCTCTAATCCTAGATGGCGTGGATTAGTAGTTAGGTGAATCAATTGTTCACGAAAATGGTGACTTCGATCCTAAATGGCGTGGATTCGGTAGTGATATTGGTACCGCATACATAAGTGTCAATGTTGAGTCTCATTGCATATTTTATCGTTGAAATTATGTTGTATGTTGATTAATGATAAATATTACTTTAATTATGGTGAAGTGGTGTGATAATTGAATAATAATGATTATACTTGATAATTCATGTATATCTATAATTATATTGTTCTTTATATTGTTGTGATATTTCACCTCTTTTGTTTGAATGTCGCCTCTACGTGGGTAACGTGCAGCTAATCAGAAGTAGTTCAAGTTACAGAAGTCGAAGAGGTTGCTCTTCTTTTTAGTTCGAGTCGGCGTTATGCTCTGATACGTAACACTTGGGTTGGAGATAAACGCTTGTTTATTTTATTTCGTTTTGTTTTTCGTTGATGATTCCTGGTGGGGTATTTTAAACTCTGAAATATTTAGTTGAAGTTGTTTATTAAAGTTGAAGTATTTTCCGCAGTTTTAATGAAGTTATTTTTTATTTGAGACTATATTATGTTTATTCCATGATGTGTTATGTATCTATTTGAATTGGCTTTATGATTTTGAAGATGTGGCATCCTAAATGCGTTGAAAAAGAAAAATATCACTCTGATTTATTATTATTATTCGTCGGAGAATTTAGGGTGTTACACAATATTTCATGACCTACCAAATCTTTGTCTAGTCTATGATTATGCATCCCGCATCTAACCATCACCTTCCAACCATCACCACTCGAAACAGATCTCAACCTAAATAGGCATCTATGCTTTATAGTATAATTGTCATCAGACGGGACCGCGACTTCATTTTTCTTTTTGTAATTACCTCCTTTGTCACAATCCATAATCAATTATCCTTCCCCCGCATACCATTAGTAGAGTCAAATCGGATTGTAACAGCAGTAATACCATGAGTTTTTTCAATTTATCGTGCCCAGTCTAGAATTTTCTCTCGTGATTCAAAAATTTGACAATCATATAAACGTATAATTAGATAAAGTCATCAATTTAGAAAAAAAATACAAATGGGTATAAAATCAAGTAAGCATATTGTATCTGTGATGAAGTACTGTGTAAGATCATTATATGAATCCGTAGAAGAAGCTAAAGCTGCTAATTTAGGAGCACAAATATATAACACTTCATCTGTCAATACCGAAAAATTTCAGGTTTCAAGGAAATTTCAGGTATATACAAGAAATATGGAATTTCTAGTATAGAAATTATTAATTCACCCCATGTTTTTCTTAGGCACCACATGAAATTCCAAAAATACCCCTAAAAATCGAAAATATACTTCCGGTGCACACCGTTTTTAAATTGCATTTATAAAAAACCGAAAATGTACTTCCAGTACAAACTAAAAAAAGAAATTTTTGATTTCTAATAAAAGAAAATTTGTTGTCATAACAAACAAAAAGTGGCATGAGTCACTTGGGGTGCATAGATTTTCTTTGTTGAAAATCGGAAATATGTTTTCGGTTTGTATCAAAAATACATTTCCGATTCTATTTTTTGCCTTTTGAAAGGTGTATCTCAAAACGAATGAATTATAAGTGGTGTGGGTGTAAACCGAAAATATATTTTCAATTTTTCGATGGCACTTTCAAAATTGCATAGGGATTTTTTCACCCTAACGTGGTAGAATAAGAAATTCTCTTTCTAGTATTGATTTTATACCGTAAATTTGAAAAAATTCCGATACGTGTAATAATTTTCTTAAAATTTACCGAACTTTTAAATTTTTAATAAATCGCACCAAAAATTTGAAAATATCAGATAATTTGATATCAAAAATTTGAAAAATACAAAGAATTTCTGGTATACACCAAAAAGGAGTAACGAAAATTTACTTTTTTATAAATTTTGTAATAGTAATATTTTTTTCCAAAAAGATAAAAAATTTGAGTAAACAATTTGAGGGATATTTTAAAAATAACACAAAATAGAGGGACGACATGTATAAAAGAGGAAGTGACTGGAAAAATTCTCCTATTTGTTTTGTTTGATACAACACAGTTTTCATGGGTTTACTTATAACTGTTATAACTAGTTTTTAATTTGATTTAACTATAAGATATTATTAATTTATATTAAATCATATTTAAATATTAAAAATTAGATTTAATATACTTTTTAATCTCCTGTTTTAATCAAAATTAATCTTTTTATTTTTAAATCCGAAATTTTATTATCCCCAAATTTTATAGCATTAAGGAGGGTCTATAATTTCTTATCCAAAAGTAACCGGTTCTTATGTTCCATAAATATGATAGAATACTGTTTTTTATATTTATGGAATGAAAATGATAAAAGCTTGTACCCAATGAGAAAAAGAGAAAGACCAAAACAGAAATGAGCCACAATAACAGGGACCAAAATCTAAGCAAACTCTATCTTGAGTTTTTGACAAATTTGATTGAACTATCTATCTAGGAAAGAACATGACCATAATATATGGTTGAAATCTACCTAAGATACAGCAGCATACTTTGTATACAATCAAGAAATAAGAATGTAACACTTAAAAATGCATATGCTTCTCAAAAAATCAAAGTTTTATCTATGATTGTAAGAATGCACTTTTTTTCAGCACTCCTAGCACATCTTGCATTATTAAGTTGTTTTTAATTAGGACAAACGTCCTATCTTTTCACCCCTTCACAAAATGTACATATATAGAATAGGGATTCTTCCATTGAAAGAGTTTCGTTTACTCAAGGAATACCGAGGAGATTTCTTTATTAAGGGAACCGAAGTATACCCCCTAACAGCATATAGTTTGGTAATTTCACTAGATATCTCGAATCATGTACACATTGATGCATTAATAATATTTATGGCTGTAATGAATTGGAGAATAAGAGGAAGAAAATTCACTCATTTACTAATTCATATCTATTTTCAGCTAAACATTACAATGATGAGACAGCAACCAAGAATTGAATATCAACAGTGACCGCTACAAAACTTCTGTAAAATGACCAATCACAGCTACAAAATGCCCACAAATGATACATTACCTTGTATATCTACCATAGACCAAACAAAGACCTGAAAAATAATAGAATTTAAACTCATATTAGAAAATAGAAAGGCTGCTAATATATAATTGGGTAGAAAGTGTTTCCAGAAATATGCTTCAGAAAACAAAAATAAGTTCAAGTTTTTCTGTTAGGTCTCTTATTATCCATGCAACAAACAAAAGCAAACAAAAATCTGCCATCTAGCAACCGTCGCCTTGAACAAACCACATTGTTTTATTTATCATTTACCAGTACAAACCCTTAGCCCAATATATCTGGCAGCCAAATACAAATGAAATTAACACAGTTAACTGTCAACCAAACAAACCTGCAAGAAAATATAAAGTTGTTTCTGGTGTGCATTTCCCCTGATTATTTTTTTTCATTTTCATGTGTTACCATTAATTCGTTATATAATCTTCGCCTAGTAATTTGCTGCAAAACCGGTTCAACGGAATGGAGGGAATGAGATGAAAGGGATTTTAAAAAATTGTTTGGCTCGACGAGGGAATGAGATGGACATTTAAGTCCAAATGGAAAAGCAATATGCTATTCTTCCAAATCCCCCCATGTTGGAGGGAGCTAAAATTGGCTTTTGGAGGGATATTGCTCCCCTCCCCTATTTAATATTTGAACTAAACAACTTAAATTTAAAATAATCCATTCCATTCCCTCCAACCAAACATACCCTAAATAAAAGTCAGGTATGTTACAAGAAAGACTAGAGTTTCATAGCACTAAAGCTGGATTATTACATCAGAAAATGAAACAACTCCAAATACGACATGGCACTGGCTCTACATTAAAATTTGTAGTTATCAAACAATGATTCATATTGCTCCCCTCCCCTATTAACAATTGAACTGAACAACTTAAATTTAAAATAATCCCTTCCCTCCCTTCCATTCCCCTAACACACCCTAAATAAAAGTCAGGCATAATATTGTTACAAGACTATAGTTTCATAGCACTAAAGCTGGATTATTATATCTGAAAGTGAAACAACTCTAAATACGACATGGCACTGGCTCTATATTCAAATTTTTAGTTATCAAACAATGATTCATACACATAAAGTCATATAAGTAATGAAAATTTATTAGCGGAAATATTACCTCAACTTAGTGTTACAAAAAATGCCGAGTGAAGAAGGTTTAAATCACCCCCACATCCTCTAAAGTAGGTTAGCCTTCCCACATAAGCAATGAGTTGTTACTTTACAATACAGTTTACTGAACAGCATCATTCCCAAATCTTTGCACCAAGAATTCATCCAGCTGACCCCAGTTAGGGGTATCAGATTTACTTAAATCACCCGATGGTAATGACCGTATGCATTGGAGAATATGTTTGATGTCCCGATATAACCTAGCAAGATGGAAGAACTTACAGAATAGTCTAAAAATTTTAGATTCAAATAATATAACTTGGGAAAAATAAATACCTATTTTGTGCTTGTGAAGTGCTTATATCAAATCTTGAAAATGCTTCTGAAATTTGTGAATGAAAGATAACGACCACTTGCCTGAAAAACAGAGAATTCGAGTAAACCGCGGGAATTCATAAGATGTTTAGATGTTAACATTATAGAATCAATTTTCTTTATAAGCCTAGAAGGCAGCAGCCGTAATTACTTTCCCTTTAAATGGAAGAACACAAAATTACTTCAGAATTCATCATATACAAGAATACAAATCCAAGAGATTTAGCAGCACAATCAATGGCAGAACTAATATCAGTCGAAAAGATGATTGGGAAGTTACATGATAGTTAAATACATCAGTTGCACTCTGCAATGTAAGATTCATATATAGATAACAACAACTTCTAAAAATTACTATGCTCATCTGCTTCAAAACAACCATGTTTCTTTATCAACAAATTATATCTAAGACCTAGCAGAAGCCGGAGGTCAGCCCCCCTGAAGAAAGCAATAAAATACCCACTGTTTCAATAATCATCCCCAACATTATAAATAATGGGTAACATATACTTTGGAAATCTTTATATCACATTTTTAGTCAAAATGTCAGAATAAAGGGAACAAGACAATTTCTGAGGTTCTTACCTGAAAATTGCCTGAACATCTTCTTCATTCAAGGTCCGAGATAGAACACGCTGGAGGTATCCAACTTCCTAACATCAAATTAACAAAATAAATAGGTTCCGATTATGAGATTTCTTTGGTGACAAATTTTCCATGAGGGGAACTCAAAAATTTAATCTACTTAAAAGCACCCATCCCATCAAATCTAGAAGCACATCAAGTTAGTTACATATTCCATTTTTGTCTTTATGAATTTCTTGAATTTCAGCAAACTCAACTCAGACCAAATTCTACATAAATCATATACAAGTTAAATACACAATATTGAGGCAAAAAAGAAGTATAGTTACTGAGTTGCAGTCTTCACAATATTCAGACACAATTTTAACATACTCCTCGCAGATACCATTTTAATATTAGTCAAAAACTGATTTAATCACTTGGCCCTTGGAGTTAACCAATTGTCTAACATATTTAACCAACCAATATTGGGGTATTGTGATCATCACCTGATAGTTCAAGCACTTTTAGGAGTTGATCTTTTATTTTGAAGTGTTAAAAAATAATAAGACGTCCTTTCAAAACCAAAAACTCTAACAGAAGATAGTTTTGATGGCAAGGCCCGTGAGATAACCAAATAATTTGACCGGGAACTAATTTATAACTTAATGTACATATTAAAATAGATATTATAATCAGTAATTAACAAGGAAAAGAGTTACCAATAAAAATTAATTGACAAAAACTAAATATTGAAAAACTTCAGGAATGAGTATTAACAGAAAAGCATATCATGATAAAGTATGAAAGGATATCAAACAGTGTGCACGTAAAAAATGTAGACATAAACTCCAAGCATAACAATCATCTCTATTGATCAGCGAAATTATTTACCTTTGTAAGGGACCGAGCAAATTGACTAGGCTGGGGATCAGCATCCTCGGGTCTATTCCAACCCTCAACAATTTGAGGTAACCCACGCAAGTGGACTAATAATCTTTCTCGCATTATCTGAACCAATTTAGTATGTATTTCATCTCTATGGACTTTATAATCCTGGAATGAAAAGATGTGATCATATGAAGGTACTAAATGTTACAAAAGTAAGCACTCTTATAATACTTTGAAGTTTTCTTGCAAACAAAATAAAACAATTTTGTTAATAAATTAAAAAGAGAGTAAAGGAAGTATAGAAATTTAAGGCAAAATCAAAATAAGAAACAATGACATTTAGTGTTGATTACAGTCATGATTAAGATATTCTATCTTTTTAATATTGCTGAAATATATTGAGAGATTCTCTCTTGTATATATGTATTTGTACATCCCGTTTGTAGCAGATTGATCATTCTAAACTATTCAACTAGTTCAAACATGCAGAAATAATTCAAAGCCTTTATAATATAAGTGTTGAATTTAATTGTTGGCGAGAATAATTAATTTGAATTTGAACATGATGAAATCAATCAAGAAAAAAAGTTTAAGAGAAAAAAATTATCTACAGTATAGACAGGACTAAAACATCCGGAGTTCCTTGCCGGTCCTTGTTCCTGTTACCATACATTCTGTTAAAACCATTATTCGAACATAGGCTGCAAAATACGAACTACTGACCCTCAGCTTTAATGCAACATTGCATTTAATTGTAAGCTTCACCCAGACTTCTCTCCATTTTATATCTCTTTTCACTTTCATTTTCTATCACATTTGGCCATTTTCCTTCACTTTAGAGTTTAGACTTTACCAGCTCAAATATTATATTTTCCCCTTCTTTTACAATATTTATTTTTCCACTCAAAGAAAAAGTAGCAGTATTAGAGGAATCATTGCAAGGGTGATTAAATGAAAAAATGTATTTCCACTTAATAAGCTACTAAGTAAATTTTCACCTTATACAAGGAATTGTAATTCATAAATTTTCATCACCTATAAGCAGGAAAAGAAAGAAACAATAATACTTGCAGCATAGAAATTCATTAAAAATGCAATTAAAAAAATCAAACAACATCTACATGAGTCTACCATATCAGATGGAGGAAGGTGAAATAGGAATAATGTAGATACCTGAGCGACTCGATCAATCTCTGAAAGCAATAGCAATTTTCTAGCCTCTGGTACTTTCAGAAAAAGAATCTGCCGAATTTCTTACACCAGAAATGAAAAACAAGTTATTTTTAATTTAAACATGTAATAACAAGGTCATAAACTCTTGTGATACCAACACATTAAAAAAACTTAATATAGGTGTGCGCATTTGTACCAGGAATAATAGCATGTATAAAACTAATGACTTGACTTGCTAGCGCCAGGTGTTTAGAGGTGATGGACTTCAAACCAGACACCTGAACACAACTTACAAAAAATTAGAAACCAAAAGAATGGCAAAGATCTAAGTTAATTGAAATGGGATCAAGATAGTTAAGCAAAACTATCATAGGGGTTGGGGGGGAAATAGCACCCAAATATGAGAGGAAGTAGGGAAGCAAAAATAACCCAAGGGTCTGTTCTACCTTTAAACTAATAGCTGCAGCATTTACTTAGAATACAGTTAGATGAAGTGGTGCACACTATCTGAAAGCCGGAAAATTCCACTTTGGATCCTCTCCATTTTTCTCTCATTCCTCTCTATCGCTCTCTTAATCTCATTTTCTCTCTTGATTATATTTTTGTTTTTTAGTGATGAGTGAGAGTGAGAGTGAGAGTAAGAGAGACAGAGAGTTAGGAGAGGAGAGGAGAGAAAAATGAAGGAGAGGATCCAAGTCCCGCATTGTCCTGAAGTTTCTCCCCAGTGCAGTCTAAAATATAAGCTGATATGACTCAATATATGTTCCCAGAGCTAGGTTTCACTAACACATAAGTTGAAATCTGATAGGATCACTATTAATGACAGGCCCATTACTAATGGGGGGAGAAATGACAGAATGGGGCATGTGGAGTAAGGGGATTGGAGAGAGAGAGAACTCGGCTACAATAGAATGAATATTTGTTAGGATTATAGAATAAAGGGAATTTAGGGTGGTGAGACATGCAGGTTCTCATTTTTTCCTTCTCTTTTTCTCTAATCTCAATATTGAAGTATTAATGAGGCTATTGAATCATACGATTCTATTTATGAGCCTATATGACCAACATTGCTCTATGGTATTTAGTGTTCGGCTGGCAAGGGTAACAGGTGAAATATCGAATCGAGAACAACTTAATTGTATTGAAATGAGAATGAGGGCTAGTGACTAATGGTCCAACTAAAAGAGAAAGGGAATGCTTAATTTATTTGCAGACCACTTGGACTTTGCTCTATCTAAATATATGCATATTATTTATAAATATGGTTTCTATATCTAAAAGGATCCAAAAGTTCGGAGAACGATACTAGTAGTACCTGCATTGCACCAGCGCCTAGCACAAGTTGGCATGTTCTTGTGTTGAAAAACTTCAAGATTTCTGCCACACGATGAACAACTTCTGAAGATAATGTTGGCAAAAGGTTGTTCATATCAATGTATTCTGACAACATCTTCAGCAATATCAAGCCACTGGAAGCAAACAGAAAAAATCGAAGTACTTAAATGTATTCACAGCTGAGACAAAACCATAAAATATAAGTGAACCCAACTCCATATTAAAGTTGACATGAATCAGTATATTGTAAGAAATAATAAAAATATCAAAAATAATTAAGAATGCCTACACAAGCTTATTGAGAGAGAGAGAGAGAGAGAGAGAGAGAGAGAGAGAGAGATATAATACAAAAAGAATAGAAGCTGCATAAAATAGAAGGTAAAAAGAGAAAACAAAGTTCAGCCTAGGTAACTAACCAGTTTACCATGTGATAGCCAACATCTTTGTAGAAAAGAGCCTGAGATGCAGATTTTTTATGATCTTTCTCAGTGCTGATACTCCCTACCAATTTGCTATGACCTCTATGTGATTTCTTAGATTCTTCCGTGGAATCAGCCTGCTCAACATGCTGTTCAGCACTTGACAGTCCAGTGTCCGCCATTGGCCGGGTATCATTGTTAGTTGCCATATCATGGTAACCCGTTGAATTATCCTCTTCAACACCATTAAGGTTCTCAGAAGACAGCACATCCAATGAGAAAAGCATATTGATAATGGATTGAAATTCATCAGGAACATCTATCTCCACCCAAGTTTCTTGGTCAAGCACTGCCTTGATTTTTGACATCTAAATGCAAAGCAACAGCTATTAATAGAGGTGAACATTTTTTATGAGGAAATATTATATAACATGGCGGAAGAACAAAATTAAACCAACCCGAGAATCATGCTGAAAATCAATAAAAGCCTTGGCCTGTGACTGCAGTGTCCCACGGATGCTATATCCCAATCTTCCACCAATCTGTTAGTTTGAATGTGGGAGTTAAATCAGGGAACTAAAACCACAATTTGGAATCTAAACTTTAAACCAAAACGGAAATATGTACCTTTTCAGTAGCTGTAATGAACTCATGGGTGATGTTGTAAATAGTTAGAAACTCCTGCAGTTTCAATCTAGGATGGAGAACAGCACGGACCCCCAGAAGCTTTGCCCATCTTCCATGAGCAGCATCACATGCTGCAAAGACAGCTTCTGCGTTTTCTCGCAATACATCAGCTCTGTTTAGGACCAGATTCTTTGAGAACATCAAACAAATTGGGCAGCAACTAAAACACAAAAGTAATGGCTGAAAGCATACTAGATCTAAGTATAATTTATTATAATCCATATACCAATTTTACAGGATCCCATTATTAGTATTTAAAAAATGGAGAGCACATAAGAGCAATTAGTTATCAGTAATCAGTAAAAAGAAATGCAGTAATTGAATCCTAGCAGTCTCTAAAACAGAAAAGTGACTACTGAAGGGCTGAATAGGAAGATAAGATAAATCATTTGAGAGGAGGATCACCATGCATACTGATTAAACATTGTTAAGGTTATGGATGTTATTATGTTTGGAGGGATAATGTCGGCAACAAGAAAATGTACCAAATAAATTAGACATCCAAGCTATGGAATTACTATAGCTTGCTTAAGTCATGGGGCAAACCACTCAAGTCTTACGGGAACAGAACGTAGTGGCCTTAGTAATATTCCATCCCATTTTTCTATTAATTCTCCTCACATTTTTCTCCCATTGCATTTTTTTGTAGCCTAGTTTTTTGAATGATAGAATAGTTCTACAATGCTTTTAGTATAAACCTTTAGTGTACCTTCGCCTATTAGATTAAACTTTTGAGTTAATTGTCTTTTGACATATAAATAATCCCCATTCAATATAATACATTTGTCACCATTCAATAAAGAATCGAACAATTCAAATTTATAAGAGAAAAAAATTGTAATACAATTAATTATCATTTATATTAACTTAAGACTTGTACTTGTATACTGCTGCATTAGTAAGTTTAGGTGCTTATGCAAGAGAAGATTAGCTCTTACATAAAAAAGTACATGTTTTTTTCACACATTTAAACTAAAAAGAATCCAGAAAAACTTTCCATTACAAGTGTATTAGAACAAAGAGGCTATATTTAACCTGAAATTTTTTGACATGCTTGAGGAGCTCACAGCATCAATTGCCTTTCCCTGAAAAGAGGGACCCTTGGCAACATTTCTCTGCGGTGAATACGGAACTAATGTATTACCATGAACATCGCTTTCTTGGGATATTTCAGCAGCTGCAGCACCATGAGCAATTGCAGCAGCAACTGAATCAGAAGCATAATGACCATCACGGTTGCTCAAAATCCATTCAATGGCTTTTTTCACTTCAGCAGCCCGCACTAAATGTGCCTGCAATCACTAAAAAGAAAACAATCTTATTACATCTCTCTTAAAACAGCTGATAAAGAGCAAACCACTAGAAAGCTAAATTTCAGTAACATGGATGTAGCCATACACAATACATATGCTTGTACATGAGATACAGCCAACACAATGAGTCTCCCTAAGAAGCTAAGAAAATAAAACAAGTCATTTTACCAAAATAAGTTGGCATAATAGGCAATTATCCTTTTCTTGGGCAATAGCCATTGATAATGAAGGTGTGATAGACCGAAGAGATAAAATTATGCAGTAAAGAGTATACAGCATGCAATACAAAATAATGTTATTAAAAACAATAACATATGGAAAAGTTTGAGTCATGTGATTGCAAAACTCACAAGATTACCAAGAAAAATATACAAGAATTTCTAAATCAGTGAGCATTTCCATTCATGTACGAGTGATATTTGTTGATTTAACTTAAGATTTCAGATTCTCACAAATATAAAGAAAAAAAATGAACACTCAAGAAGTTACTTAACATAATGACCACTTTAAAGATAGCATAAAACAAAATTATTGGACTTCAGATCGAAAATAAATTGTATTTTCATGTATATTATTAGAATATATCAGCCTGTAAGGTTCATACTGTAGTGATAGGCTTGTGACTGCCACCTGGCAGTATCCTAGTGTAAGGCAGCCTGCTATTGCAGGTCACAGGATTGCTACTATAAATGCAATCAGTTCCTTTGTAATCAATCAATGAAAAATAAGAAAGAGTTAGTTACAACTGAATAACAGAATTATGAAGATTTCTTCTACTCTCTACAGTTTCTAACATGGTATCAGATTGGCTCTCCGATCGTCGGCCATGACTTCTGCTCCGGTGTCGCCGCTGTCTTCGCCTCCGTCTTCCGCTCGCACTTCCAACATGACGAACAACTCATCGTCTCTCAGCGATCTTCGCAATCTCAATTTCTCTCTCAATATCGCGTCGAAACTTGATGAGAAGAACTTTCATCTATGGCACAACAAGTGGAGCCGTATATCAACGCGCACAATCTCACCGAGTACGTCATCTGTGCTCGCACTCCGCCGCAGTTCGTCGACGATGCTGCGCGCATCTCAGGTACGATCAATCCTAAGTATTTGATCTGGCTGCAAAAGGATCAGATGCTGTTGTCGTGGCTTCAGTCCACACTTTCCAGTGAGATCTTGTCTCGAGTTCTTGGATGCACTCACGCACGAACTCTGGGATCGTTTGTTCGCCTATTTTCAGAAGCAAACACGAGCTAGGGCACGCCAATTGCGTGTGGAATTGCGTGCGCTCAAGCTTGATAATCTGTCTGTGCAGGATTTTCTCCTTCAGATTCATACAATTGTTGATGCTCTTGCCTCAATCGGAGATCCCATTCCGGTTTTGCATCACATTGATGTCATCCTTGAAGGTTTTCCGGCTGAATATGCTCCGGTTGTCTCTGTAGTGAGAGCAAGTTTGGCGTCATGGATCTTGATGAAGTCGAGATTCTCCTTGTAGCTCATGAACTTCGTCTCAACAAGTACAAGAAAACTCTTGCACCTGATGTTGTCTCTCTGAATCTCACTCACTCCACTCCTGCCAATCCGTCTCCTGATGAAGGTCAATCTGCTAGCTCTAAGTCTAATCCAACTCCTGCTCCAACTGAGCCTGATTATCAAACGCTTTGTGGCAGTTATGGTCGTGGCAAAGGCAGATCTGGCAGAGGTCGTGGCAAAGGCAGATCTGGCAGAGGTCGTGGTGGCAGGTCCTCAGGTTCCCTCATTCAGTGTCAAGTGTGTACCAAGTTTGGTCACTCTGCTCTCAATTGCTGGCACAGGTTACAACATGCTTTTAAATAGTTGAGTATTTGACTTATTTTAGGCAACTTTACTCTGCATTATCAGGAAAATGATGGAAAAAATGCTTCTGTCCATGCATTATTCACCACTTCACAAAGAGGTTTTTCAATGCCTAAGCTGATTAGCCTGTGTCAAGTTATAGATGATATGTTTTCCTAATACCAGAAAAGAGAAGGGAGAAAGTCCAGCAAAATGGACAACAAGAAATCTTCGATAATATAAAGAGAGAGAAAAGTAGATCAAATGATATTAGAGTAAAATAAGCAGCAAAGCAGGCCAATATTTACATGGAACCCCTGGAATAACCAGAGACCACAAGTGCAACCCTATCCCAAGACAAGTTGAGGAAAGAGTTTCACTAAAATCAGTAAAATGCTATCTAAAGACCAAATGACCAGAGGATGAACACTGCCATACAATCTTTGCTCACCTTTGACAAACACAATAAATCTAAGCAGAAGAGACAGTTCCAACGTCCAATGAAGGAGGGCAAACCAAAACTTCACAAAGGAACACCTCCAGCCCCAAAAAAAAAAAAGTTGTTGAATGATCAAGTGCTACTGTAGAGCAACTTGTACTTGCTTTATTAGTGGTTCATTCACGTGCTCCTTATTTTACTGTTCTGTTATTATACATCTGGTAGTCAGTTAGTTTGTTAGGACTGATGGTTGCTTTCGGTTATGTAATCATCCTCCTTCGCTGTGATTTTCTTATTGATAAACATAAGCACTCACTGCTGTATCAATTATTAAGTCAAATTCATTTCTTTAAGATTTTCCCAGCATTTCTCTCCATTTTTTTCTCAATTCATGCTAGAACTGTAATATGCTCCAAATTCAATGTAGGAGGGACCCCAAAACTTCACCCAGGAAGACCCCCAACCTCCAAAAAAGTTATCCACTGACCAAGTTACAGGACATTTCAAAAGCATAGCAGACATTTCCAAATTTTCATTAGTTGCAAGAGTTTATGTATTGTGTATCAGTGTCTATGCAGCTCAGCAATACTGGCAAGAAATCAGTAATGCAAATCCTCTCTATTTTATTAAGACTAAATACATCTCCAAAATATACAAAAGTTAGTTTAGATGGACACAACAAAGGTCAAGTACAAATTACCTGTACTATCATGAAAATAGCACTCAAAAGATGGACAAAGCAATCAGATGACAGACTCCTTAACTTGCTAGCAAGCGAAGCACCACCACCTGAGTCATTATTTAACAATAAAAAGTTGAAAGCAGAAAAGTGCATATATAAAGAATGAATCACATTACACTTGTGTAATACTTGGACAATAACATCATTCAATCAATGATATTTCATCGGATAAATGTAATTTAAAATTCAATGTTGGATTGAAATTACTATTATATTTATCAAATCGCATGTTAATGTAAAATTATTCAATATGCCATTGAGATATGTCAAAATAACATATGCACTTTTGAAATATATGAAAACAAGAACCATCTGATTACAAACTTATTTATATTTTAGGACGTCACATACATAATTAATGTAATGAATTATTATTATTCAATGGTTGGATCCACACAAAAACTACATTGTTGAGTTTTTAATTGTGTAACAGTGACGATATTAAACCGGTAAAATTTAATTCCTTCCCATATGTATAAGAATTAAATTTTCTATAGCCAAACATCAACAGTTATGCTAAAGAAATTCTCACCATCTGCCTCTACAGCTCTGTCTCCAGAAAAGAACTCTGATTCTGAACCTCGGACAGCAAGAACTGGAAGCAACTCAGCAACAGCAGTTTTAATAGCACTCTTCATATCAGCAGTCAGTGTGTCCCGATAGATCCTCAGAATAGAGGGAAGTTTAGCCTGAAAATAAGAAAAACATTAAACCAAGTCTAGCTAAATCCCAGAAAACCAAAAATCCTCTGGGGAAAAATAGTACAAAATCATTTAACAGGCATAATCCCCTGCAAAGATAAAACTCATCCAACAAAGGAGCATAGCCATGCATTTCTAGAAGAACAAGGAGTGAGTTTAAAATACATAAATAAATCCCCTTCTTAATCGGTTTAATAAAATCTATGGTAGACTGAAAAAACTTAGGAATCATAAAACTTGGTTATTGTAAGTATTCTATAGGAGGTGTACTACTCTGTACTACAAAAAGGGCTTTGCAGAAAATTATGGTTAATAAGCTGAAAAATTAAATGGCATGAGGAAACCACAAGCCACCACCACCAAATTAATGTACTATAATTGTGCTGTTTCCAACTCCACCAATAACATGTGGCCAAGACTAACTCTGCCACTCCAAGGTTTTCAGATTTTGTGCGCCACATAGGATGATTAGAATGAAACACGGGGAATTTCAGGAGAATCACGATGAAAGCATAAAGACGGAAGGTGTTGTTTTTTTGGTACAGGATCTCAAGATGGTTTTTTCTGTTTCTCTTTTCTTATCCTCATTGATTGTTTATCAATTGTCAAGCGCTTTCAAATCATTATGAAGGATAAATGAACATCATATCCTCAAAAGTAGAAACGGAATAACTAGTTTAATGAATCTTAGTAAAGATTTTTCATAAATCAAAGACAAAACTCAAACTTCCACGACATGATATCGAAATTGAATTAACATAAATAATAATATTAGTAGGATTAAATGCAGCTAATACTCACTGTTCTAAGCAAGCCAATTACAGTAGGGAGAAGACTGTCTTTGAAATTAGTTGTCTCTTCTTCTAACTTTACCTGGTTATGATTACGTAGAGGTTAGATCAAAATTTGCATCCTCAAAACTTATCAAAACACAAATGCAGAGAAGAAAATATAATATCACACATAGAACAAAATTCAAGCACATAACATTGTGAGACTTTGAGCTTCTCAAACATTGGATTAAATGCAAAAGTACTCAATGAAATTATTTATCATTGTGCTTAAGGCATCAAGAATCATCAAGACCTTCATTTATCCTGCTACTAATACTAATTTCAACTACTAAATTGTATTACAACACAGAGAAGAGAATATGCTTGAAATGTTTATAATGATTCAAGAGCTACAGGCTACCGTTATTCGCATTTCAGACAGTGAACATACTACAGTACACAGCTTCCGTTCTTGAGAATTTATAAGTCATGCATTTCAATCTTTATGCTACTTTGCTTTATTATGAATTTGAAATATTGAATTATTGGTGGATAAAGGTGATTATATTATAGATTATATGTTCCGTATATAGGTTTTAATATTTATTATATTAGGTAAACTCTAACAAGTTAGGTTTTTAATATTTATTATATTAGGTCAACTCTAACGAGTTAACGGAAGCTCCAAGAGTTTACCTACCCCCTCATCTCGAGTTTGACAACCTAACAGTACAGTTCATTTTAAAACGTGCCGACTTCAGTTTACATGAAGAAACTCCGGTGACGGTATCCCCCTCTAAAACATAATGGTAAAGATTTTTGAAAGATTTCCAGCACTAGATTTATATTAAATAAGAGACAAAACAAAAAGAGGTGTAAAAGATAAAAGTAATTGAAGATAGTCTTACTTCATCATCTTTTCCATTCATGGGAAGGGAAGCTCTTGCTTTAGCTTTAGATAAAATTATCGCATCTGATTCTGCAGCATCGTGTAAAGAAGCTCGAATAAACTCTGCTGAGAGAATGCTACAAAAATAATACAATACATTATAGTTCAACCCTGTTCTCTTCCAATTATTATAGGGTGATCAAAAGTCAAGAAAAACAGTAGAAAGCACTGTCAAATGAATTTTCAGATGCAGGTTAATGGAACACACAATCTAAGAGCAAATAAACAGTAGAATACGACACCTTGATAGATCAACACAGCACTAAATGTGTACCTGTTTATGGATTCTATAAAACCTGTCACATGATCTCTAAGATGACGAAAGCAGTGCAAGCCAGTGAGCTCATCTCCATTCTATCAAAGTTACATGAAACAAATAAGACTAAAATTAGCATATAATTTTCTTCAGGAATCCCATTGATGTTAAATAGTAGAATGTGTCATTAACAGACTTCAAAGGTAACTAGTTATGTTCAACACTGTAGCGTAGGTAATTGATATTAGCTACAGCATAAAAGGAAACTGACTCCGTTCATTACTGTGATTGATATCAGCTACCCACACACACGGCAAACACTGATTGATACGATCTACACACACAGTAAACACTAATTGATATCATCTACATGCACATTAATAAGAATAATAACTCGGCACTTTTACAGCACTTTTACATGGACTGATGGACATTACCCATCCATAATAGGGTCTGCTAACGTTTAAACATGTCCAGTGCTTATGCAAAGAAAAGGATCCGCGTTGCCCATGGCAGAGAGCCAAAACCCCATCATACCGGCTGCTTTGGGTTTTGTTATAGCGGATTATGGAGGAAAAACCCGCAACATCCGGCCAATATTTACCATTGTGGTTAGCTCAAAAACCGCCATGTATATTCGCCATAGCGCCGCAATTGAAGATATTTAATAACACAGGCTAAAATAAAAAAGGTAAAATACATACAGTGGTCCTTTAAGTTAGATGTTTTAACAAGTTAGTCTTTTAACTTTTTTATAGTTCTTTTAGTCTATAAGTATTTACGTCACTAACATTTTGAACACGGTTATTACTATAAAACCAATGAGATTGTTACCTACACTACGTGGCAGGAATGGTGTGTGTAAAGTCATCATTGTTATATAAAATCAATGCTATAATTTTCATATAACAATTAAAGCATACCAGTAAATGTTGCAAATCGTCAGTTACATCCAGTGCTCCAGCACAATCTGCAGATGCAACAAGCTGTATCACAGCAAAATTAATCAACTTAAAATAGATTTCCAATTGTCAAACAATAACAATTCATAAAAACAAACAAAATAATTAAGGACACACGGGAAAATCAAAAAAATGATAAACAATGAATCAACAAAGTGTGAAAGTTAATCAAGTGACAGCCAAACTGATTCCCTAGGAAACTCATTGCATGAATTGATTAATTAACAAGCTCATAGAACTACTCCAACAACGCAAAGTAAGTAAACCGCAAGTAGTTTCCCCCACAAATTTCCATAACCCATCAAATCCTATTCAGTATAGTTCCCACATTTACAGCCCAACACCTTTCAATTCTAAAAACCAGTCAAAATAAAAGTTGTTATCTATGAAGCACAGGCACCTCTAGGAGTAGGCGTGTCACAGTGTTTGACACGCGTTGGTCTCCGACACTTGTATGACACCCGTACTGTACGACACATGTCGGAAAAGTCAGACAAGTGTTCCCAAATAAATGATTTATTTTATTTGCTTCGACACTCTTTAAATTGTTCCCTGACACTCATTTGACAGTCATACAACACGTGTCAAACAATTTAGACAACACACCTTATACACTTTTTAAAACAAATCGCATACGCAAGGGTTAAACATGTATCAAAGCAGTATTATCAATGAAAAAGTAAAGACAATAAATTTGATTAGGATATTTTTAACTCTTAATATTAAATGGATAAATGAGTTCAAATCCTATAATCTATGTAACAGTGTCGGTGTCCTATATTTTTGACATTATCGGTGGCGGAGTCCCTTCTCCATTGGCTGATATTCAAAATTTAAAGCTCAAATAATTCACAATCTAACAAAACTAAAATAAAACCACCTAAGGTTAACTGCAATCAGCTTTCCACAATTCTCCATAAAAATTTCTAACAATCACAGCACCAAAACTTAAAACGCGTCTCTCTACAATTGGAACAAATGGCACCAAAAAATGAGAATTGAAACTAGTCCACAAACACTAACCAATTTGAGAGCTGAGAGTGCTTGATTAACATAGAATATGAGTCTAAGTTTCTGCTGAAGCGCCAGCAGATTCGTCCTTGTACCATTAAGCTGCTGAATCTGCCTAGCAGACTCAACCAAATCGGAATCAATAAGCCGAACAGTATCCTTCAATTCCCGAATCCTGGCACATCCTTCCACGATCTTACCATTAAGATCCTGCAACTGTCCCTGCGCTTCAAAGAAGGAAGACGACCTAAGCGAGATCTCCTTAACAAGATGAAGTTCCACCACATCAAGATAGTGCGAGAGCTTCTCCTGCAAGACAGCGTTCTCGGAGAAGGTGGAGAAAGGACACGCAGCGCGGAACGTGGCGCCTTCTTCGAGACGGAAATCTTCTTTGAAGTAGAGCGAGGGAACCTCGCGGAGACAAGCGACGAGTGCTTCGCCGGCGCCGTCGAGGTCGGTAGGGAGGGAGATCTCTTTGATAGCGTGTTTGCGGATGTCGTCGAAGCGGTGGAAGGGATCGGAGACGGTAGTGAGGTAGGTGTGGAAATCGGATCGGGTGATTTCGGAGGTGGATTTGGTGGAGGAGATAGGGGTGAATTCGGGAGGGGAGATAGTGGTGGAGGAGAGAGGGTTGTTGAGGATGGAAGAGAGGCTTTGGATAGCGTCTTTGGAGAAAGAAGTGGAAGAGGTTGAGGAGAGGGTTGGTGACCTTCCCCACGTTTGTTGGGAGGGTGGGGAATCCATTGATTTTGGGAGGATTAGTGAGGGGACATTGGCGATAGTGAGGGAGATCGGGGTTTGGTGTAACGGAGGGGATTGGATTAGTTGGGAGGGGGTGTGGGGAGAAGGGGGAATGGGAATGGCGAAGGTTGGATTGGGATCTGGGGGAAGAATAGAGGGGGAAACTTGAGGTTGGTTTTGCAGTGAAGAGCAATGTAATGAAAATGGAGTAGTGGAAGGAAGAGGATCTTTGTATGGAAAAAACCGGTGGTCTGGACCGGTTTCGGATTGGGACTTTAAGCCGGTGTCGCATTATTGTTGTTTATGGCTTTGTGGGCTTCAAAATTGAAATTACCCGGTTTTTTCAGAAAAATTAATATTTGAGTAATTTCTTTAACATAAAAGAGAACAAATTTAACACAAAATTATATTAAAAATTATATTTTGTTATAAAAATATATATTTTTTGGTCTTTTAAATATATTTTTTTATTTATTTTTGTTCTTAATTTTTAAATTGTCGAAGTGTCCTTTAATTATTAAAATAGTATAATGTTTTTTATTCTGTTAGTCAGTGTCAAATTTATGATATAGGTGGTGCTCATGTGGCACTGAGGTGTAATGTTTTTTTATTCTGTTAGTTAGTGTCAAATTTTTGATATAGGTGGTGCTCATGTGGCACTGAGGTGGACATAAGGTTACTTTAAGATAGAAAATGAACAGCTTTAGTTTATAACACTCACTTGCATCATATGAACCCTACCATAGTACACTTGAAGGAGATTCTTGTTGCAATTCGCAAAAGTCTTATAATAGGTGAAATTGAATACATCATTGTTGGTTACAAATTTGTCTCATGAATTGTTTTTTGGTTTGCAAATTGTTGTAGTTTTATACTTTATGTTCATGTTTCTGAAATCTTTCTATTATTTAATGTTTATTGATTCTAAATTTAGAGTTTAATTTTTAAATGTTTGTGGTTGATAATTTTAAGATTTAGATTTTAAATGTTGTTGGTTTCTAATTTTAGGGTTTAATTTCAAATTGACGAGTATTTACAACTCAAAATCCATCACAATGTGGAATTTATTGGTGAGGAATATATTTAAGAATGAGAAATTGTTGTTGATTTGAAAGTAAAGGTTGATAAATGGAGTTATTTTGAGTTTTTAGTATGTTGTAAAGAGTTAGGGTTTATTGAAATAGATAAGGTATATTACATGGATCCCAACTATAGAATGAATGTGTTGATTGATGACAATGGTGCTTTAGAGATTATTGATTTTTATAGGATGCATCTAAGTGTTGACATCTATATTCAACATCCTTTGTCTCGGTCTGAGTATTATGATGGTCCCATTGATGACATTGTATAAGAGGGTGAAGAACTGCTTGCTTAAATGTATGAATAAATCATTAGTGAGTTAAATTAATATGAGATGAAAGAAGCTGAGATGAAGGAATCAGAGATGGAGGAATATGAGATTACGGAATCTGAAATGTGTGTACCTGAGGTAAATATTGATAATGTGAATGGTGCGGGTGAGGTGCATGATGAACATAGCTCTGGTGACAATGAGGATAAGAATTACAATTATGATAATGCTTTGGAGGCTACTTTTGATGATGATTATGATGAGTATAATGAAATGAAGGAGGACGAACTTAATAATCTAATTGATTATGACCATCAAAATCATGCAGATGATAAAGAGGGGAAAAGCAAAAAAAAAAAAAGGAAAGAAAAGTGGGTAAAAGACAGGGAATGGTTTAAAGGGAGTGATAATGAGAGCGAAAACCTAGAAAGTGGATGTGAAAATGATGATATTATTGGAGTTATAAGAAAGGAGTATCTCACCTTCAAGTAACAAAAAGGCATGGTCAAATACAAGTGGGAAGTATGAACGTTTGTTAGCACCAAAGGTGATTTTAAGGAGGCAATTACCATATATATAATACAATCTGGAAGAAACTTGAAGTTTGCTAAAAATGACAAAATAAGGGTAAGGGTTAGATGTAAGGATGGATCTGAGTGTGAAACATTTTGTGCTAAGCTGCCAAATGAGGATTCTTGCCAATTAAGGAGGGTGGTTAATATTCATAGTTGTAGTATATAGGGATGGCAACGGGTAGGGTCGGGTGCGGGTTTCACACTACCCAAACCCACACTCGAAATCACCACCCGAACTCGAACCCAAATCCAAAGACTATTTGAGTGGCAAAATAACACCCGTGCCCACACCCGTTGGGTTCGAGTCTTTCCACCCAAACTCGAATCTACAGTAAAGCACATAAAATACAACAGCATTGAAATTTCCATCAATTTTACTACAACTTTTCAACATCAACATTACAATTTTCCATCAGTTTTCCTACAACTTTCCAACATAAACATTACAATTTTCCATCAACATTGAAAATTAAAATAAAGTCTACAACTTTCCATCAAGTTTGGTAACATTACAATTAAAATTAAGGTCTTCAACATCTTAATATTACAATTAAAATTAAAGTCTACAGTCAAATTACAACTTTCCAACAGCAACATGGTAACATAGTCTCCAAGAAAATCCAAACACAAACATTCCATAAGCAAGCTCTCTCAAATAGACATGCATGTTTTGTTCACATTAAGGTCATTAGTAATGTTATTTAAAGCAAAATTGAAACCAATAATACTCACAATGTTAGCTATATATATATATATATATATATATATATATCATGTAGAATAACAAAAAATAATTAGTTGACAGTAAAATTACATACACGAGAATAAAATTAAGGTAGAAAGTAAATTCAATTTGACATACCATTATTCTCAACAGCCCATAGCCAACTCCTAACACACATCAAAGCCTTTACAGTAGTCCAGTTAAGTCGATTATGATAAGGACTCAATATTCGACCACTATTACTAAAGGCTGATTAAAAAGCTAGTGTAGAGGTAGAAATAGCTAACACATCTCTTGCAATTGATTGAAGTGTTGGGTAGACAACTCCATTTACCTTCCACCAATTCAAAATGTCAAAAATTGTAGTTTTTTTATAATTGGCTCCTTCAAATAATGATCCAACTCATACTTAACACTTGAACTTGAGTTTTAGCAATCATCTCAACGTATACATCAAATTCAGCCTCGTCATCAACAACATAAGTTGTACCAATGGATGGAGCGACATAATGTGCATCTCTAAGTCTAATCTCTTGATAATCATTTAGCAAATCATAACACATTTCTTTGATTCTACTAACTTGTGAACTTGAATCTTGGTCATACACATTAGGAAACCAGAAATTAAGTATATCCATCTTCTTCCTAGGATCCAAAACTACAGCAACTCTCATCATATCATGAACATCACTCTAATGATTTTGAAATTTTTCTATCATTTTTGTGGCCATCATCTAAATAACTGAATTTGAGGACTTTTCCATTCCTCTATTACCAACTTAATCTTACATATCTTAGGAAAATACAAGTTGGAAGTTGGATGTTTTGTACCAGAAATCAACTCAGTTACTTCATTAAACAATTTCAAGCACCCACAAACATCTTTAGCAAATTGCCACTGTGAATTAGTTGGCAAACAAGTGTATAAAGACTCACGTTGCTTCAACTAAATAAATACATCCTTGTACTCTATGTCAATATCAAGTATCTTATATGTGCTATTCCATATTGTTGGACAATCTAGAGCTAACTTTCTAGTGCAACCAATTCTCAATTGTCTATCATTTTCTTCAAAATTTTCATGCCTTTTAGGTGTGGCACTCCAAAATCCTACGATATCCCGAATATTTTCTACCCCGTCCTTAATCACTTGTAGCTCCTCCTGAAATTAAATTTAGGATGTGCGCATAACAAACACATATGTAACAAAGACTCATCCCTTATCAAACTTTCCAACAACAACTTATCCTTAATTTTCCTAATCATAGAGTCATTTGTGCTACAATCATCTAAAGTAATAGTACAAATCTTTGAATCAATGTTCCAGTCCATTAAACAATTAACAAGTGCTTCAGCAAGTCTTTCACTAGTGTGAGGGACTGGAACATAAATGAACCTAACATAATATTTGCACTCAATCATATTGTCATTAAGAACATAAAAAGAAAGATACAATTCAGTTATAAAATATAAACTTCATAACCTCAAGATTCGACTCTATAAAGTTCACGAGTCATCAATATAGTGAGCCATAATCGCCATATATCCTTTTTTTTGTTGCTTGAAGTCCACATATTTGTGGTAATCACACTCTTCCTTCATGGCTATCTAACATCTTCATAGAACATTTTTTCTCAAAATCATAACCTTTAATTGTGCATAATAATAGCTTCAACAGTCAACTTCTTCATATTTTCTAGATTATAATTTCCAATCCCTAACTCTTGCTTTCCTTCTGAGATAGTAGGCAGAAGAAATGGTTGTCATTTGTCATGGTTTTTATTCTTGATATTTTTTTAATACAACTCGAGATATGTCCTCTCAAGGGATTTGTTCCATTTGTTGAAGTGCCACTGAGTTGCTTTTTTCACCAGATGCATTCAGCCATATCTTTCCCATCCACTTCCATTTTTCAAAATGCTTGTCACACATTACTTCTTAGTTTTGAAGGAACTAGACAAACTCATCTGATAGAATATCAATGAAGTCGCCATCAAACGTTTTTTATCTCACCTAAGGAGAAAGGTAAACATCGAGTAAATCGGAAAGGGAGAAATCATGGTATTACGACCAAGAGATCAGGTAAGGGAGTCGGTTACGCGAGGGAAAGGTATTAACACTCCACATGTTTGTAGTACTCTACAAGATCCACTTATGTTTTCTATCTAATGGGTGTGTAATCGATCTCTAAAGCTAAATCTTACAAACTAAGGGAGAATGCATGAAAAAGAAACATTGGGAAAAGAAGGAAGTATTTACAAAGTTTGCTCGGTCGAGCCCCGTAACCAAATGCCTACATATTCCCTCATGCAATGGAAATGTCAGAGCGTCGTAGTTCGGCTCACATGTTTTGGTGGATTTTGTGTTTTTTAGTGAACGGTGTGGGTGAAGCATGTCTTTTCTGAAAAAAGTTTTAAACACGAAAAAAGAGCTTGCAGGCGAAAAAGATTGGCATTGGTTGGTTGCTTTTACCTTGGAAAAGTGTTAGAACCATTATTAGGTGTTTTGATTTTCAAAAGAAAAAAGAAAGAAGTTTTAGTTTTAAATGCAAGTATACAAAATAACGAAGAAAACATCTAAGGGAAACTAACTAGTTCTACCCTAATGTTATCATACAATGATTGATCCTAAGGTTAAGGATAAAGAGAGCTTCTAATTAAGTTAGAATGCATGGATATTTATCCTAATGTCTACCTCGAATCACTACCTAAGATAGAGTCGAGATAATCCTAAGGGAACATACCAAAGGTTTATAACCTAAATCTATGTCCATCTCGAATCGCTACCTAAGGTAGAGTCGAAGACGACAAAAGGGAAAATGGTAAAGGTTTACAATTTAACTCCATGTCTATCTCGAATGCTACCTAAGGTAAAGTTGAAGACGAAAACAAGGAATAAACACATAAGTGCTTTGGCAGAAGCACACAAATAATGTAATGCACAATCACGTAAGGGGAAAGGATAAGGGGAGAGGGAAAGAAATACCATAGCCAAGGGGAGTGAATCACGCGAATCAAACAGGAGATTTCTTACATGAGAAGTGTCATACCCCAATTTTTGACTTAAGATACCACCTTACATTATCCACATTTGCATCACTGCATCACTAATAGTTTCAGAACAGAATAGATCGTGCATGGCTTCTAGAAGTCAAAGTTAGGATTTCTTCAAAATTTCATCTGTTCAAGATATAATCAATTAGGGTTTGAGTTTCAACTCACCTCAATTGATCTATCTTAATCAATCATCAACGTCTGATCTTCAAATTCCCAACTTTTTCTCATGATCTACCTTAAATCGACCAATTAGGGTTTTGATCGAAGATAGTGAATCATTGACTTTCTGCTCAATGGATGACCTATTTGCTTGAAGATTGATCTTAACATCTTAAATACAACATCTTAACCTAATTTCTTGGTTCAAAATATTGCAAAGTCCATGTTTCTTCATCAGACAAATTCTAAACCATCTGATGAAAATTCATCTGCTAAAAAAAGTCAAACTTTGACTTTTGGTCAACTTTTTCAATCATGAAAACATTTCAAATAATCCATCATGATCATAAAAAATCAAGAAATGTGAAAAAGTCAACAAAAAGTCAAGATTTGAATTTTTTCTAACACTTAGAAAAATTTTCAAGTGTTAAGAAACATGATTTTTCCTCACTTTCTTGGCCATTTTTCACCTAGATCCATTTGGATTCAGAAAAAACTCAAAACATGAAAGTTGTAGGTCTTGTTACAAGATTTCCAAAATGTCCAAGAACTTGCAAGAACACTTTATCTAGCTAGGCTATTGATTTTGAAACATAGAGCTCCAAAACCATGGAATTCCAAGATCATGTATCAAAATTATAAGTCATTTTTCACAAATCTCTCTTCTAGAAGCCTTGTCATCACTTAGAGATAGATTATAAATGATAAATATCAGTTAGACATGATTGAGAAGAGGATTGAATCAAAGAGAAATTTTAACCATGGTTAGAAAGCAACTTTTGCATTAAATGCAAAAGATTCCTTCTTACCACTTAAGCAAGTTGCAAGCTCTCTTAAATGATAACCTTGCCTTGTCATTCAGAATTCTTGGCCTATAAATAGAGGTCATTTCTTCATTTTCAAACCACACCAAAGCTATCATAATCCAAGCTTTCCTTCTTTCTTTCTTAAATTCCAAGTTTCAAAGTTCAAAGAGGGAAACTTAGCAATCTTCAAACCTTGCAAAATCTGAGCAAACTTAAGTTTCTAACATGTTCTAAACATCATTTAGAAGTTGTTCAAAACTTAAAACCATCAGAAAACAAGCTAAGAAGCAGTTTTCTACATGAAACTCCATTTGTGCAAGTTTTGAGTCAAAACTTCCAAAATAGAAAACTACTCGTGCTAGCCTTGATTTCTCACTTCAGACACATCCTATACAACATATAGAGACTGTCCATACACTTAAACAAGTTCTGGAACAGCTCCGTCACCATCTTCCATTTTCAAATTAGCAACTTGCAACTTGACTTGGTCAGAAAGTTCCAGCCATTTTTAGAACAATCTAAGAGTAGGAACACACTCAGTGAGGTTCAGGGAAGCTAAATCAATCATTACTTTGCACCTGGAAGCTGCCAAACTCGATCTGGTATTTCATACCAAGAGGTGAGTTTTCAAAACTTTGATACCTCCATACATGCGTTTTTAGCTTTAAAATTGAAAAGGAAAATGTAGATATCCAATCACTAAAGCTATCTGGATCCTTAATTTAAACTAAAATCAACTGAGTTCAAAGAATTAATCATTTTTTCAGTTAGGGTTTAAATTGGGATTATCAAAATTCATGTTCATCTTTGATTATTAATTTTAACAACATACATGGTCAAAATCGTCATGAAAATCTAGACAATATTGTATTTTGAACTTTTAAAATTGATGAAGAAACAAAGAAACTCGAATCTGGAAGCCATGGACATGTTCGCGCTGTTTCACGAAGAAGATGAAGTGAAATTCAAAAATTAAAAGTTGGGTTTATAATATATATTTGTAGTTTAAGTTAAAACAACGGATGTATAGCCACCCTAGTGGTAAAGCCAGCACGCCTTAAAACTTTCCTTCGCCTCAAGGTCCAGGGTTCGAATCCGCCTGGAACCTTTTTTTTAATAAAAGGAATCACAAGCTTCTGAAGCTTGTTCCTCCAAAATTCTTGCTGAGGCTCAGCCTATAGAAGTGCTTCTGAAGCTTCTACTCCTAGAAGCTCTCCATTTCCACTCTCTTCAGAAGTACTTCTAGTACTTCCATCTCTAGAAGCCTTAAGCTTCTAATGCTTCTATCCCCAGAAGCAATGTGCTTCTCACACACTCCAGAAGCATTATGCAGCCAAGGCGCTCCAAAAGCAAGCCAAGCCTTCTTCTTCCAGAAGCAAGCTAGCTTCTGACCCATCCAAAAGCAAGCTAGCTTCTGATCTTTCCAAAAGTAGCCAACTTCTGAACCCTTCAGAAGTACAACTTCTGGACATTTTCAAAACTTCTTTTTTCAAAACTCCTTCTAAGCAAGGTAATTAAATGACAATTCAAACACATGGCTTAGTGGAAAAACTCTTCATTTCTAAGCCAAATGTCCAAGGTTCAAACCTCCTTAGGACCAAAAACTCTTTTTATCACTAATTTCTCAAGTTTCTAGCAAACTTAAACATTTTCAAAAACCATTCAAAACTTCTCATTTTGAGATGATTTTTTTGCACACTTGTCATTTAATATGCCTATTTTATGATTATGTCAAAAAAATCCAAAAATATTTTCTTTTTGATTATATTTTAATTAAGTTAAAAATGAAACATTTTAAGTATTCTTAATACTTTTCAAAAATGTTTTCTTTCCAACTTTCAAACTTAATCTTTTTCAAAATCTCATGTGAATATCCTTCACTTTTCAAAATCATTTTCAAAACCTTTTCAAAAAACATTCCAACAAACTTCCACACCTTTTTTCCATGATCAATTAGATTTAAAGATAAACCAAACCAGGTTTCTCCTTGAATTTCTTAATTGACCATGGGCCTCCCACACGGTGTAAGTCCCAACCCTCCTATGTACATATTCATTTCCTTGTACATAATCACCCCTTCGTGTACATATTCATTTCCTTGTACACATTCAATCATCATTATAAATATTCAAGTATAAACAAACTTCGTTCGTTTGTTTTCATCTACTTGTTTATACACTGATTCCATTGGTATTAAGAGAAGCATTATTCTCGGTGAAACTGTTCTTAAACCAATGGGCCTCCCTTAAGGTATAAGTCCCAAAAACCTTGTATATATTCAAGTTACACTTGCTTTAAACGCTTGTTTTACACACTTGTTTATATTTCCTTCATAAACTCCTGTGAATACACATCACACACTTGTTTATATAACTGTTCAGTTATAACATAACTACTAGTTTAACAACTAGGTTCCCTTTAGCCTCCTCTTGGGCTTTGTACAATATAACTCATTTATTGAGTTAGCCTCCTCTTAGGATTCATATAAGAAAACTCACCCGTTGAGTTTAGCCTCCTCTTAGGCTTCATATAAGACAACACTCCCCTGCTGAGTTAGCCTCCTCTTGGGCTTCGTTCAAACGAACTCCCTCGTTGAGTTTAGCCTTCTCTTGGGCATCAAACAAGAAAGAGACTCGGAAATCTCTTAACAGCCTCCTATTGGGCTTCCAATACAAAGAATCACCAGCTAGGATAGAACCCTGAGAGTACGATTTCCAGGTGAAATCACTCTTGAAATCCTAAGAGGATGGTTTCTCGGTGAAACCACTCTTAAAGCCAAAGCCAGCCATACCCTATAACTTCCTCTTGAGCTTCATACAAGGACCCTCGATGACCCTCGGAATGCCTTCTCTTGGGCTAACAATACAAGGACCCTCGATGACCCTCAGAATGCCTCCTCTTGGGCTTACAATACAAGGACCCACAGGCTTCTTAAAAGCATCCCCCTAATCCAATCAATTTCTCCTCGAGATTTAGACATTTATCATCTATATGGAAGAAGTATCCCATCTATCACATCACATACAAATACTTTTCAATCACTCTTTTCAAACAAAAACATCTTTTAATCTGTAAGTGGTAACGCTTGTACACTCAAGCAAAACACCCAATGCTTACAATTAAAGATTCAATCATCTTTCAAACATCTTTCTTAACTCGTAAGTGGTAACGCTTGTACACTCAAGCAAAACACCTATAAATTACGACGAAAGATTAAATCAATCCTTCAAAATGTATGTGATGAAATAGATTAGATATATTTTTCATTAAGATGACATTTGTCTTTGTCTCTTAATAACACCCGTTGCTTCCACTAGCATAAGTGGGAACTACGATTGCCCTGACTTTCTCAACCTCCCTTTGAGAATACGTAGGCACAAGGTCTCATCCTTGGCGAGCATACTTCTTTCTCCCTCAAACCAAAAAAAACCATAGCTCCCTTAGATCTGAGCTATAAATGCTCTGATTCCCATTAAGGGATATGTATGCAGAATATCCCAATGATCTTTGCGAGCACAATAATAACAAAACCTAGGATCCTACATAACCTACCCTTCTTAAAATCCAAAGGAGAAACTTTCCCAAGAATAGAAATAGCAAATTAAAACACACAAACATATCAAACTATTCATATATAAAGCTATTAACTATATATATTTAGGGTGCCACATCTATTCCCTTTATATAACAAACCCCCTTGCCCGAAATCTCCCCAATGCGTTGCGTCTAGTTCGCGCTAGTCGTAATGCATATCATATTTATTGAGGGTATTGCAGCTTTCCCCTTTTTCATCTCATTTTTCTTGTCTTGGAAACAATAAAGCTTGATGATCGCGACATCTTTATAAACAAATCAAAAGAGTAAATCGTTTCGAGCCAGAGATTCAAATTCAGATTCCATTCCCTCGCACGTCACTTTTAAACGCGACCAGAAAAAATGGCGACTCTTCTGGGGAGGACGCTAAATTTTTATTTTCAAAAAATCGTGACTCTGCTAAAGAGAACCAAGCTTTTTTGTTTTCAAAAGAAGAGAAACAAAGGGGTTAAGCTTTCATATGTGCATATGTTTGTTTTTCTTTATTGTGTGTTTTCGCGATTTCATCTGATGGAAAGAAATCCTAACCCGGATTTAAGAAACATTTTAAGATCTAGGTGGGGTATAGTCCTATTAACTTGTGAGAAGTTCCATTACTTACTAAGTTAATTTGAGATCCCTCTCGGTGGAGGTTGTCTTGGGAGTATTTGTGTTTAGCAAGTATTTGCGAAGACATTTTGCTTTCAAGGAACTAACGGTGAGTGGATGTAGAACACATAACCCATCCGGCCATTTAGGATGTAGTGCATTATTGTGTAAGCTTGGAATAGTTGTCATGCGAGACTACGATCAGGTGAGTTTTTCTTGAAAAATATTATTGGACTTCGAGTATTCAACAAATCCGATAATATTTCAAAGAGAAGCGTTGAACCTGTATTATCAGTAGAACATGTTTTGCAGGTGAATAAGCCCTTTGAACTTACCCACGTCTGACTCTTATCGTTGGCCTCATGCTCGTGACTTCAAATGCTTGAACGTGTGTATAACCACTAACCATGTTTGTATCTTTGTGGCATTCATTCAAAAAACTTCATTTCTCTTCCCATTTCCAAAGAATTTAGAGATTTTTCTTTGCAAACATTTTAGGTTAGAGTGATTGACGTCAGAAGAAGACATACTAAGAAATACAGTTTTAGAATTCCTGATGTAGAAAAGTTAAAAGAGTTAGCATGCTTGGTAGAAGATCCCTCGGATTTCAGAAAACGCTATGGAACTCTTTTAATTGTCCTGAACACTAACGTTGATGAAGGACTTCTCAAAACTTTCGTTCAGTTTTATGATCCAGTCTATCACTGCTTCACTTTCCCTGATTATCAGTTGATGCCTACTTTGGAAGAGTACGCAGACATCCTAGGTATCTCAGTATCAAACAAGGTGCCTTTTAATGGTTTGGAAGCCATTCTTAAGCCACCAGTCATTGCAACAATGACTCACTTAAGGAAATTTGAGATAGACAAAAACCTGACTACCAAAGGAAAACTCTTAGGACTGACTTCAAAGTTCCTAATGGAGAAGGTTTTTAAATTTTATAAAGTCGATAGCACGGTAGCCTTTGAAGCTGTTTTAGCTTTGCTCATCTATGGATTGGTGTTGTTTCCCAACGTCCCATGTTTCGTTGATATCAATGCCATAAGAATCTTTCTGATTGGAAATCCCGTTCCCACTTTGCTTGGTGACACGTATTTCTCCATTCATCATAGGAATCGTCAAGGAGATGGAACTATCGTGTATTGTGGTCGGTGTATAATCTTTATTTGGCCAATAACTACCATACCTCGGACAATGGATTTTATGTATGAACATAAGCCCCCCGAACATATGACTTTTTAGCCTAAAAAGACTTATGGTCGCTAGGTAAAAATGTAACGCCCCTGACGGTCTTCGGGATCATCGATTGACCTCACAAACCAACACGAGTCTTTTCAGCATGCTTTGGTCTCACTCGTACGCTTTTCGAGAAACTTCCCAAAAGGTCACCCATCCCAATACTACTCCAAGCCAAGCATGCTTAACTATGGAGTTCTTATAAATGGACTACCAAAAAGAAGATGCATCTTGTTTGTATAGGTAGTACCAATTAATCCTTATAATCCTCCTTCAACCATGCAGTCCCATACCTACATAGTCTCAGGATCCCTCTCATTCTGATGTGGCGACCACCCTTGCCTCCTTCGGGGTAATACCTGATCAGGAACTCTATGTGAAACACATCCCATATGATAGCTTCCTCAGCACCTGTCAATCTCTAGCGAGTTTTAACCCACTAGTCATCATCTTCCTTTGTTAACTGATGCGTCCCAAAATGCACCTTCTGCGCATCCGAGTAATCTATGACTCTAAAGATCCTCTCGATCTCCTTGAGCCAACTCTGAGCTTCATCCGTATCGTGTTTCCCCTTGAACATAGGCGGATGATTCCTCTGAAATGTTTCCAAAATGCGAGTCCCCTCATTACCACCAGCCGGAGGCTGATGTTGCCTCACCTGAGCCATTGCCTTCAAGGCAGCCTTAATCGTAGCATCGTCTCGTCCAGCTACCATCGTTTTTTTTCATAACACACATCACATAATAATTAGAAAAGATACATTAACGACATTCCACTGTCACTCTAAAGACTCGACAATATGGCCGGACGGACCGACCTGCTTTGATACAAATTGTAACACCCCATTTCCCAAATACTAATAAATATAGTAAGACTGCACGAGAATTATCAGAGTGATCAAACAAATGGAATGTCACATGATTTTCCAAAATCCTCATAAAGTTCCAAAAGTACTTTATTTCAAAACATATATTCATGCAGCGAAAAAACAATTTAATTTGGTCTTTAGGGCATAATATCCTAAACATCAAATCAAACTCCACAAAATATGTGGTTCAACAAAACTCTTAAAGAAATATTCGTAACAACAAAATAAATAAAAGACATAGTAAATTCCTGAATCCTGTGTTACGTATCAGATCGACTCCTAAGACTCGGTCATGCAACACTCTTTCCTAGCACTACTCTTGTACCTGGTTATCTGTACTCCTGAAGAAGCACAGACACAACAACACAAAAGGGGTGAGAACTTCATACAATAATTATATGGTAAAAGATACATGCTAAGGAGTAGTTAACTCACGCAACAAAATCACAACACATCACAATACATCACCATACATTATTCACTCTTATTTCTCCTCAATAATTTCACATTTATGCAACATCATGAATTCTAATTCAATGTAACGCATGTGGTACCATCAAGGCATAAGCCTTCGCCACAAAGCCATTTAGGCATTCCAGAGCATTAAGCCCTCATCACCATACAAAGCATTAAGCCCTCGTCACCATACAGAGCATTAAGACCTTGTCACCAAATGCAATGTCATATGATCGTGCAACAATATAATTATATAACACACAATGCACAAGTTTCGTCACTATGCCAAATTTAGGCAATGCACATCATCATCACATTTATCGACGCCATAAACATCATAACCAAATAGTTATTATTAACAACACATCAATTAGATTCTGATAAGAATAATCCAACCTATTCTTATTCTTGGCCTTAACTTCGAGACTCTATTCCTCTATTTCCTATTCAATACAAGGTTCTTAGTAAATGTTACCTACTATTTCGAACGGTACGCCAATCAGATCCCTAAAACTAAAGTTACAATAACTCTTCTTGTCTAGCCTCGTTCGCCCGGTGGAACCCTTGCATCGCCCGGCGACGCTACTCTCTCGTCACCACTCGCCCAGCGACCACGCGGAGAGACCCTCCAGGGAACAACCAAATTTTACTCTTCCTCCCGCTCCTTGATTCGCCTGGTGAAACTATCGCCGCCCGGCGACGCTCCCTGCATCGCCTGACGATCCTGCACGATAAGGATTTTCCTGTTGCGATTTCTGCATTATACCAGTCCGATTTTCTGCGATTTGCTTCATGTTACAGGTCCTAAAATATCCTCTAAACACATAATTCCAACACTTATCATTGGATTATACTGCACTACTTATTATGCATCAATTACAGGTCACAATTTATCACTAAAGCCTTAATCACTAGTCTCCATTACCTAATTCCTAGTTTGGGGTTTTCACACAAAATCACCATAAAAATGGAAACATCATAGTAAAAACAACATAACATCACAGTATCAACAACATAAAATCACAATTGCATATATGATCACTTATTCATATATTAAACCAATTCAGATAAAACAAATCATACGATCAAGCAATACTTGAGAGGGAAAGGAATCCTCACTACCCTCTCATGATATGATCACCAATTAAAGAATTCATTCACTCCATTACCTTGATTCGAAGCTTTGAACTCCCAAGGTTGTGAAATCTCTTCTTCGCTCCATCTCTTCTTTTCTCTCGTTCTACGACGTTATTTCTTTCTCTATATTCTTACGATTATTTTCTCATAATAACTAAGTCTTAATTTTTCTTAAGTCCAATTTTACCCGTTGGACCTCTAATATGATTATTCCCATCATATCCTCACTAATGCCATACAACATTACTATACCGCCCTTATCTATTTAATTAATTACAACAAATATTATAAATATTATTTTATCTATAATAATAGTAATAATAATAATAAGCAATAACATAACAAATATAATAATAATGCTAATATTACTAATATTCTCACCACACTTCAACCTCTAATTTCTACTATTTGCATCCTAACACATTTTCAAGACTCTTCAATTCAAATAAACGCATCACATTATAAATTAAATAATCTAAATTGAATCGGGGCGTTACATCCCGCGTCTCTAACATTTACGTGATCTAATATGAAAAAGTGAATTTCTTAACTCACCTCATAGTCTTCTTGTGCACCACGTGAAATTCCACTTTTGCCCCTGGAAACCGGAAATAAACTTCTGGTTCGCACCCTATACCATGCAAATCAGGTTGTAAAGGGTTGGGTGCAAACCGTAAATTTACTTATGGTATAGAACCGGAAGTAAATTTCTGGTTCATTGATGCACTTAAAGGGTGCCAGACCATTCCCCTCCCCGTAACAACTTCCTTTTTCAAAAACAAACTATCAAACTCTCTCAAACCCTCTCTTTCAACCCTTCTCACCAAAATCAATTTTTTTCTCAAACAATCAACACAAATCATCAAGCATTGCTTAAATACAACAAGTATCGAAATCAAGCAAGCAAGAACCATCTTCAATCAATCAAGTAAGTGATTTAATATATTTTTAGAGTTTATGTAATTTCTATTGAAATTAATGAAATAGGGTTTTAAATGTGTTGTTTTTTGCAATATGTATCATTAGGAGTCATTGTATATGTGTTTGTATAGTTATTTTGACGATCAATCCGTGTTTTTTTGACACATTTGGGATGTTGGGGTGGGGCAGTCACAAACTCTATTTAGCAGAGAAAACCGAAAGTTTATTTCTGGTTTCTTTATGCATTGGTTTTTTTTCTTCCATTTTTTCCTCTGTAAGTCATATGCTAATGTTTCGTTCTTACTTCTACAAGAGATATGTCTGAGAGACCGTCCCGTTTGAGACATGGTCGGATTTCACCGCATGCTTCTGTACGGAGAGATAGGTGGTTGACCAGACAGGTTCCTTCGACATCCGGACAGGCTATGTCTGGGCACATTCTGCTGATTCTGATTCTACACCTTCTACTTCTTCTTCCCGCTGCAGAAGGGAGTCTCCAGTTCATCCCTCCCCTCCTTTGTCCTACCACAGACGCACATCCTCACCATCCTCACAACTGCTGGTTTTTTAGAGAGGATCCTCATCTGCACATGCGGGGCCATCTGAGGTGAGACATGATCCTACACGAGCGGATGATGCGGAGGTTGTGCCTGCACGAGCGGTTGATGGTGATCCCGAGCAGGTTACCCTTCACAAGGGGTATGCCATGAAAGCATACCTCTAGTATCTTGTTGGGACCCAGATCTTTGTGGACACCAGTGCCACCTACACGGCCATCATGTACCTCAAGTTCTTTGCTGATTTAGAGCAGGTCAGTGGGTAGAAATGGGGGGGCTGCCTGCTTGGTTTACTTGTATACCAAGTTGACGGAGGCGACTAGGTGGAAGATGAGGCAGATCACCGGCAACATGTCTCTTATGACGGTATAAAATATTTCTCTTAGCTTCCTTTTTTAATTATTTTGATTGTGAAACTAACTGGTTTGATTTTGATATTTCATGGATGGATCCTACAGCACTTCCCCCGTGTATCTAAATGGTCATTTGTCGAGGTTATACTGAGTAGATGCATCGTGCATGTGCATACGATCCGCTCAAAGGCAACCAGGCGACACTGCCGTATCGGGTTTACCTGAACCAAATAGAGCATGAGGACATCCATTTCAGTGCCTACACCGACCACCACGAGACGATAGCTTTTGATGAGGTTTCTCTATTTATAGGTTGGTTGGCCTGCGGTACTCGAAAGACTGCTGCTTATATGCTCGAGCGAGTGATATGTTAGTTCGCGTATACTCAGACCATTCATCGACATCCTACTTTATCTGCTCCTCCGACAGTGAAGAGGAGGGAGATGAATGAGATTTTTGATGATCTTTAGAATCATCTCGTACCTGAGGAGGCAAAGAGTACTGTTGCTCCAGACGACTGGAGTTACGCGTACGGTTACATGCTATGGTTCTTCAGAAGTTCCCATCCATACCTGATACGAGAGGCTCCAGCGGACCCACCCAAGCCAGCTCATCAAGAGATCTTGGAGGAGGAGCAGGCCATGAGGGATCATGCCCAGGACGTGTTGTCTAGGTGTCGTCGTATCATGAAGCTTGCTAGGGATCACATTGATAGAGGGCTGTTTCCTAACGAATTTGATGTCAAAGGCGTTTTGGAGGCCATCACGGCGGAGGCTCAGTGTGCCCTAGTCTACAGGAGGCAGCGGAGGGACGCCTCGAGGGTGACAGGCCACCTCCGACATACGCAATAGTTTATTTTGACTTTGTTTTTTTTTTTATTTCGTATTATACCGGATTTGTATTTTAAATACTATTATTATGAAATGTATTTTGGATAACATTTTTAGGTTTTTATTCGATTTAAAAATTGTAGGTCTTTAATTTGAACTATAAATGTAAATACTAAAGTAACTGTTTATAGTTAGGTTTTTCTGCTAATTGTCATGCCTAGAACCAGATTTATATTTCCAGTACAGAACCTGAGATATATTTCTAATTTCACTCGAATTTCAGAAAGTGGTACAAATCGAAAACAATCTTCCGATTTTATGAAAGGCATTTTGAGGATTTTATGAGATGTGCCCCACCCTTATGGGGTGGGTTAAAAAATATACTAAAAAAAATTCAATTTTCTAAAAAATCAACTATGAATTAAAATTTCACCAAATCAATGTATGCAACAACAAAAAAATCAAAGAGCAAAATCCCCTATTTTGAGACAAAATAGGTAGAAGACCCCACTATAAAATCCTAAATTCTTTGTTTTTCTATTTTATTTAATTTATTTTAAGTTTTTATATTTTCAAAAAATCCATAAAATTTGTAGACACTTAATTTAACTTTATTTAATTTTTAGTTATATTTTAAAATTATTATAACTAGGTAAAATTTGGATATGCATATCTGAAATCATTTTTTTTTCGTAAAAATGAGATGTATTTGAAGATGCATATTCAAAAATAACTATTTCATAAATTTTTATTGAATAGGAGCATATACATATTTGAATTCAAGAGGTATTTTAAGTTTTTCATCAGAGATCCAGGGATACGCTAAGAGAAATTCTCAAAACTAAAGTGTAACAAACCCTATTCGAGTCTCAATAAATGGCCAAATATACATGCAATTCTAAATGTGAAACTCGTAAATTGTAATTATCTCATGTTACCCGCGTCTTCAATAATTATATGAAATCAATAACTGTTGTCTCAAAACAATACATTGCACTCAGGACAAGCAAACCTCATTTCAAAACATGACAAGCAAACCTTGAGATAACCGGTTTCAGAAACTTGGTTTTCCAAATCAAATACAACCGACTATACAATGTTTCAATAAGTAAAAAAGAATCATGTCTCTATCTTGAGAAGAGAATTGAGGGAAGTGCTGTTGAATCGTTGAGCAAGTCCTCTAATCACAAGAACAATAACATCCCGAATGTGCCGGGACTGCACCATCAAGTCAGCTTCATTCTCACTGTCCACTACAATTTTTAGACGGTGTTGATCATTTCTGAAAAGCTCCACCTGATACATTCAAAGATCAACACGGGTAAATCAAGGAAATAATAATCTAGCAATGACATTACATAGGTGATGAAGGAAAATGTGTTTCACTTGTCACCCAAACTTACATGAAAGGGAGGGGCATAACTACCACGGATTTCTGTTGTTGGAAAAGAAGTCTTGGTGGCAGGCTTTACCACCTTCACCCTTTTCCTGTTAATCTCAAGAACTCGTCTTTCATACGTGCCCACTGATGAAATCTGAAATAGAAATTGTTATGTTAAAAATAGGAATAGTCTTTTTTGCTTTTCCGCTACTATTAAAACGAATCCATTCCAATTCAAATGAAAACATCAGAAAACTTTTATTAAAGATACCTTTTTCGAGGTTTGTTCTTTGTCACACAATACCTGCCACAGAAGTAGAGTTTAGCATTTCAGTTAATTAGACAATATGGTTTTACCATGATGTTATTCTGACACCAATACCATAACATCAGCAGAACTAGGGCATGGGATACTTAACTAAATACATGGTCACACTAATGTCGAATAGATATAACCTACCTCAAATTTCACTGATCCTAGATCAAGGTTCTGCTTCACTTCTTTAAGAACATCAGGCTCTGCATGGAATTAGAGGTCAGATATAAATCCTACTAAGATGAAAACTTTCATTTTAAACAGAAATGGCATGTAAAGGCCTCACAATAATGATTAGTATAGGAATTCCATTGTTTTAGAGCCTGATTTTACAAACAGTTAAATTTACAAACAGAAACTGTAGATAACACAGAAAAATAAAAAGGCATGCGCAGAACAAAACACCACAAAACTTTGAAATGTTTGCAACTACAACTAAAGATCAGACCACAGTTTACATTCCAGACAAATTACTTGGAATTCCCATATCTCACAACACTAGGATTATCACCCGAGAAATGGATTTCCGTATTCCAACTGTCTAATCAAGAAACTGAACACATAGTCCGATTTCATTTTTGTTTCAATATGATAGAAATATCTACAAAAAAAAGGTTTATTGAATGAGTGATTTAATATATAAGAGGCCTCTACTCCAACTGTTTCCCTCTTCTACAAAGGATTACTCCACTCATTAAGTCTCCGAAAATACAGAATGCGCACCCTCTCTTCTTATTTATCATATTCATACAAGACATCCCCTCTAACAACTTAACTCCATCAAATCATGTTATCATTTAGATAAATACTTTCAACTTACCAACAGCAATTGGATCTGTGGATACAGAAACTGATTGGCCCTCTACTCCATCCTCTCTGACAGGAGTGTAGATGGCTACCAGCCTATACCCAACATCATCAACGTTTGCTTCATACATTCTGCCTGTTTCTCCTGAAGTTCGATAAAAGAAAAAGTTCAATTAACATAGATACACAATAGAAGAGAATATTGTTCATGTAAGGTTAATCCAGAAAGCACAGGCACAGCTTATGGGTTGACACATGTGCATATAACAATCCTATTTTGCATGACTAAAAACATTTTAAGCCATTTCGTGCCAAAGAGAATAAAAGAGATTTTTATGATAAAATAAAATTCACGTCAAAGTAATCTAAAACAATAAGCAACCACACTAAAAGAAAAAGCTTTCTTTTTCACCACTATCAATTTTCTTACATTGCCACAACCTCAATAGGATTGTCGTATTTTTCAGAAAAATAAATACCAATCCTAATTTAATTTGAGTTTAGATTCAAAAAATTTCATATATAAAGTTCATTTGGTTTATGTATTGAAATACCAATTACTTGCTCTTCAAAAGAAAAGAAAATGCAACTTAGTTCCTTTGTTTATGTATTGAAATTCAATAACAGTACTTCTCTACAGCTTTAACTGGAAACTCTATATTTAGTGATCTAAAGGATTTTGCATACCTGGTATGGAGATCAGATCGGGACTTCCAACCATTGATCTAAGCCACTGGACTCTGCTTTTGCCTTCCTTCCCACCACTATAAATGCCACGGACAGCATAGAGATTGGTGTGGAATCCCCTTCCCTCAATCTCCAGCTTGTGTATTCTAGGAATCCCTAAGAATGCACATAAAATAATGTTAAAACACTAGCAACACATAAATCATGAGGAAAATGCAAGGGAGAATCAATCATAAAATTAATGGCCATAATGTTAAAACACCACTCTTGCATTAGATAGCACAAGAACTCCAATTTTTCCGGATAAAAGAGTCAATTCAATTACATATTTAAAATGGTAAATTCACTGTGTCATTGTCTGTGATCAGTGTGTCATCCACATACACCTAATAATCAAGCATCTCACAAGTCTCTAAATTCCATATTAAATGATATGCAAAGCATACCGAGGCCATTGATCATATTATTATAAAATAATTTTAGCAGGTACTAAACAGGAGCTGCTGGCAGACATGCCGACTAAAGCGTCAGTTTGTATTCAGGTTAAGTATATTTGTGATAAGCTAAGCATTATTAATAATAGCATAACAGCTTGAGTACAAACAATAAAGTTTCCTACTAGTTGAAGTTGAGTGCATGAAACAAACGATATTCCATAATATCGTGCACTTGACGCCTCTCTAGAGAGTAATTTAATTTAGGGGATGAAGTAATTTAACCACAAATTGATGTTCAAATACATCATATCTATTAACCATCCAAATTGTGGTAAAATATACATAACTTTCAAATGTTTAAATATAGATCATATCCATTAACCATAACTTGTGTTCAAGTTTACACATGATAATTGTAGTTAATGATGTTCGAAAATGTTAATTATGTTTAGTAGATGGTTAATGAGCTGTGACAATCTATTAAACATTAACCATCCACTTCATGAAATTAATCAGATTTGAATTGCACTAACCATATAAATTGTTGTCAAATTTGGGCGTCAAAACAACACAGCTCTTATAATTGAGCTTACTTGTGTAGTGTTATTTCCACTATAGTAATTACCTATCCATACAAACACAAGAAGCCTGACAAATGTCTAGTTAGTGAATTCTATTCTCTTTCTAGGCACCCTTTCTTTCTAAATTTCTATGTACACTACTTTTTTTTATTGTTCTCAACACCTCATGCACAACCATGACCTAACTAAATAGGGAAACTATATTTTTAGGGTACAATGTGCAAAAAGGGTATAATGGCAAAGCAAGAAAGCTTAAGCACTCGAGGCAATTACCTGGCAATACAGAACTAGTCTCAATGTATACCACCTCACCCGACCGTCCAAACACATCAGTTACAACACATTCACATTTTAAACAACGGCCAATATCCTCAAACCGCACCCTATATGAGCAAGAACTTTTATTGGGTAATGGCTCATATGAAAAACTGTCTCCCACCTCTGATGAACAAAACCTGCAATAATATTGATGTTAAACAAATAATGGGTTTTGACTAAAATCATGACAAGTTTGTGACTGTTGTTCTCATCATAATATAGATATAAGTACCACCACAAATATGACTGTTACTTGAAAGAAATATTGTACCACATGGAAAAAGTAACATGACAAATGTAATTGTAACTGCTATCTGCACAACTGCTCCTTTCAATATATTAGGATTTGGTACATTTTTTATTGAATCACGTCTGAAAGCCAACTTGGCATGTTACTGGTGCCTGATCTTTATTGCAAAACAAACTCAATACCCCTCGGATGAATCTTTTGCAAAACAAATGTTTCAGCTTGAGAGACAATGTAGGTGAATTATAGTTCTTAAATAAAAATATTAAGAAAATCCAAGTTGTGTCGGAATCTTAGTTTTCTAGGAAATGATTTTCTCCTTTTTATTATTTATCTTACATAGTATTGTCAATAAGGAAATATGATATTAGTAGTTTCCTATTATAATTTAGGACATTATTAATTGTATATAATTAGAATTCAAATCAGAATATTTGTAATTAATAGTGATAATTATGTAATTATTGAGGCTGTACTGTTTATAGAGGAATAGATAATGAAAGAGGCAGCAAGCCAGAATTTGTTTTGACATGATATCAGAGCTCTTGAATCTTGAACCTGATTTTTTTTTCTTTTAGTTTTCTGGTCTTGTTAGTTTTACCTGATATTTGTTATTACCTGATATAAAGATAAATTTGCAGACTTCAACCTAGGTTTGTGAACTCAAATGAAAATGGAAATTATACAGCTAGTAGGAGTGACTACCAGCTATTACTGTATTTGACACCAGGGAATAAATTAAAAGCAAATTGTTCAATGAGCAATATTGTAGTCCTGCATCAATGTAAAGTATAAGACCATACCATTGGTATCTTATATCTTTCTTGTACTTGCTCCAGACATGTTGCTGCATCTCACTATTAGGAATCACTTCAACAGCTGTAAGTAAGTCACCTTCAACTGCCTTTCCGGTCAGAGCAAGCATCTCTGCATATGGAAGCTCTAGAGGACAATGCAAGAACCCCAATCACTTATCAAGAACAACTTATAATTTTGAAGATTAAAATTGTTTTACCATTAAAAAATTCAACTTAGAAAATTACATATTGGCATAATGGTTACCTGGGAAAACAATGTCAGTTGGATCAGTTAACTTGAGTTCCCCCACAACTGAGTCTGAACGAACTGGAGTATATCTGAAAGGAAGAAAACAAATTAGCACATGGTAGAATTTGGGTTCCAAGCATAACTCAACCTCCCAAATCAGCTAGTAAGTTTAGGGCTTCCTAACACTTATAATCACTACCTAGACCATATATCTATTTAACGTAAGACTTTAAACACACTCCTTCACGCTTAGGGCTAACCACTCCAAATATTTTAAATTAATTGAAAAGATATACAAGTTTTATAATATTATGAGATATTATAACATGAAATTAGCACACAAATCACATGTTGGTAACGTTGTAATAGATCTTAAAGTTCAAACACTAAAATAAGATGTCATGGACTATCACAGCAGTGTGCATGCGATGAAATTCAGTGTACAAGGAAGTTTGCAGTCTTAGATAATTCAACTTCACCCCTATAAAAATAAAATTAGTTCATACATTTGTTGCATGGTCATTTTAGAGCATTGTTTTATACTATTTTGAATTTTATTCTTTTATTTTAAAGATATATACTTTGGGAGAGCTAGATCCCAGGGTCAGAGCACAGTCAAGAAAAGGCCAACAGCTCAAAGAGCACTTAAAAGAGGTAGTTATATATTACCATTCAATGAGATCTTTACATCGGCAATAGGATTCAAACACACAACCTTGTGGGATGAGTTGAATCTTACCAACTGGACTAACATATGTTGGAATTCTGAATTACCTACTGACCATTGCACATGAGAACAAAATTCTGATGCCTTACACTTGTAATTGAAATTTTAAAAGGTTGACTTAAACAAAAAAATAATATAATCTAAAAATTTACACATTCAGAATCGATTCCTTCCAAACTCAATTCGCTAAATATATCTCCAAATCAGAAGTGAGGGAGAAATAGCATTAGATAAACTATCTCCCACATTCTGAATCTGAGAGTTTTACCTAGTTGTTATGTTTATCATGCCATATCATTCATATTCTTCATGGTAAAACATGAAAAGCTAAATAATAATCTAGAAACATTACCCAAACAACAAACGAAAAGTGTAATCTGAATCGGTAACTGCGTAGGTTCTAGAGTTTGCTCCATTAATCAGCTCAACAGTCCCCTCACTATCTTTTCTGTACCAGCTAAAAAGGCTTTCTCCTTCATATCCACCAAAATATTCACCTTCACCAGAGTAAATTCCCAAAGATAACTCTTTCACGCATACATTAGCAACTACTGGAGGTGCTGCAAATTAATATATGAGGAGTAAGACAACAAAACGTACTAAATATCACACTCTACATCAGATGTAGTTACAAAGAACCCACATTAAAAGCATCAGAGATAATTAATAAAGTGCCTCAAGCTAAGAGCTACAATAATACCAGGGGAAACTGGGGTGTTGCAAATTGCAACCAAAGGCTCTCCAAAAGTGCTATCCAAACGAGTTGGTACCCAATACAAGGCCAAAAAAGATCCAACATCTTTAAGAGTTGGTTTATACATTCTGCCATGACAGGGAAAATAATCTTCAATTTCATGCAGATATATAATTTTCATATGACAATTACTACAATACAATAAGTTGGTACTTACAGCTCAGTCCCACATATCTCAATGTCAGAAGCATTAGATATATTTAGTAGTGCAGATCCTTCAAGCTTAATCTTTGTCCTGTACCAAATATATTCTCCAACTCCTTCGTGTCCACCAAAATATATCCTAAGTGGGGTAACCTGCCTGTCTTCGCAACAGTCAGGAATTGTGAGCTCTATTCCCTTAGGATACGCTGAGCCCAGAAGACAGAAGAACAAATTAATTACATGAGAGATGTATATATCCATTACACAATAATATAGAATGGATACACACACACAAACGTACACACGCAACAAAAACAAATTAAAAAAAAACATCCATTAACCAGGACATATAGGCACGGACGACAATCATTCAGAACTTTCAAACAATTTGGTATACTGCAAGAGCTCGTCAAAAATATGATGACAGAGTGATCAGTGTACTTAGTACTACAGTTGAAAAAAATATATTTATTAAAATATATTTAGGTTTTGTTTGAGAATTGAAGAAAAGGAACAATGAAGTGGAAAGAATTGAAGGATTTGAGAGGGGAGAGCTTTGGAGGACTTGCTTTTCTTCATAGCATAAAATTACCTAATTTGGAGAAACTAAAATATTATATTGGAGAGGGGTTTGTGAGAGGTTAGACAAGCTCTTCAAATCTAATCTACATTGTTATAATAATTTAAACATTAAAAATATGTTAATAATAAGTATTCATTTATCATTTTACACAAAAGCTCTCTTTCACAAATAGTTAAAGATTTACCTATTTTCCTCTCTAATCATCTCCTTTCTAAGTCCTCACTTCCCCTCCTTCCGAACTCCAAAGATTTTAAATTTTAGAAGTAGGATGATATTCAAAGTCAGTAACTCTTTTATTAATTATTCATTAAGTAGCGAAGATGTTATTTTGTCAAAGACTTACCCTATTGAATTAATAACAATTAATTTTTATTTAGTTAAAGTATATCAATATACTTGGTTAAAGTAATTATCATAACAGATATCACTGATTGTATCATGGATTCCAGCTATAACATTAGGGCCATGTTACATAAAATTCACATTAATTTTTCAATATCATGCACAAAACAATCTTACCGGGAGAAATCATATCAGATACCACATTCTTTGGGTTGCCTTTAGTTCCATCTTTGCACACAGGTGTGAAGACAAGCTCAATGTAGGCACCAACATCATCAAGAGTCAAATCCAAAAAATCTGATAATCACAAATATCAAGCATTTAAGTTTTCCATAACAAGTGCAGTGACCCGTGCCATACACGGATATACGTTAAATTTACATTTTTTAAAATACAGTACTTTTGTACAATTATTTATCAAAAGATTAAATGAATACTACACTTGGTCATCTATTGTAGTGAAAACTACAACAATTACTCCATAATTCTATATTGTATATAATAGATGAACAGCAATTCTCGGAGAACACAACTACACGAAACTCACCTTGAGTACTTATTTTCTCTCGTAGACCATTGTCTTTTACCCTAAACCATTGGTGAGTGCATTCTCCCCTCTCCCTGAAAGGTGGCCAACAGATACCATGTCAAGGATAGAAAACACTGATAAAATAAAAAAGTAGAGACATAGATTTATGAACATTGGATGTAGAAGCCTGACCCTCCGCTATACACAGCATTGAAATTCAATCGCTGCCCTTCTATCATTGATCCAAGAATTTCCAAAGTATGACATGTTGGTGGACCTAATTTGCATTGCAAGTGCAAAAAAAAAAAATGCTTTAAAAAATCTCCATTCTACATGAACATTTTAAAGCAGGCAGAGGATATTAAGAAACAAGAAGTGATCAATACCAGGTATTATAGGTCCAATTTGTTCAGAGAGAACAATGGGTCCACGAGCCCAATCACTTCGGACAGGCTCACAAGAAACAGAAATAAAGAAACCAATATCATCAATGGAGAGCATATATGATGCTGTGGTGGCTCCCATAATTTCACTTTGGACACCCTCAGAACTGGTCTACATAAAGCCAAAGATAATAAATTAGTTCACCAAATATTTAACAGAGGATAACAAAACAAAGTGAAACCGACTGCGCTATTTATGCCATTATTCAGTGCATATGGCAATCACAAAGGGGAATCTGTCTCCATCTCTGCTTTATAATCAAAAGAATTCAGATATGCTTAATTCACCTTCGTTACAATAGTTTAGATAAGTCAGTTAGAATTGTTTTAGGTTCGTAGCAATAATCTGTTACTTTCAATGAAATAATGTCTTTTTCCTATAATACCTTGGCGATTTATAATCTCATTTCACCTTTATCTCATAAATAATCAAGGATATTATTGACAAATCAATAATTAATATTTCATTGAACCTTGAAAACAAAAACAAAATAGAAACAAAATTCTTATACAAATACTACATATAAAACAGATTTGTAAGAGTACCAACTTTGAGAATACTGAAAGACTCGAATTTGACAAAGCTAATATTTATTTTAATCATGTTTTTCCAATTTGTGAAAAGGAGTCCATAACTCGCGAGCCCGTGTCAAAATACACCACAAAAAGTAGGACCACCAATTTGGGTTTGTATTTTTTGTTCATGTTAGTAGTTAGGATGAGGAAACTCTAACCAAGAGCTCTTAAGATATGTTTCTAACAGGTTTACTTCCACTTTGAAAGGATACAAGTGTTTCCACCTTCCTTGGTTACCCATTCGTCCTAATCCTTCAATTATGTAAAAAGTACAAACCATACTTCGAAGTTAGTTAAGTGGATAAATCCTATGAATCTATAGTGTATACAACAATGAATCAGAAATTATCATAGAATATTTTGTAAACTTAGCTTATGGCTGAACTGAATACCACAAAATAGTTTGCTAAGTGAGGACTAAATTTGAAATCCTACATCTCTAGGTTCAGCTGCCACGAAGGCTTCCCTGTGGTTGGTTTCTCTGGTTGCCCACTTGACACTGACACCCTTCAAGGTTAGTACTCTTCACAGTTTCATGGCAGTGCATCAGGCTTCCTCTTCATCTACACTAATTCGTTTTGGTTGTTAATCTGTTTGTCTATTTCACTGTGGGATCCTGAATTTTTCTTTGAGCTAGCTTTTGAGAGATGAGATCCAAGCATATTTAACATGGATTCAGAGTCGGGTTAAGGACTGCAATATGGGCATTTGACTCAGGCCCACGCTATGTTGAAGTCTGTAATTATGTTGTTGGAGAGTCAACCATCGGAATTATCATATGGTTATAAGTGGGGCCAACCCTTTCCATCTCGGCGAGTGTGGGATCAAGTTAAGCTCAACCCACCCAAATGTTTAGCATTTGTATAGGAAACAACCAAAAACATCTTTCAATTTTTTCCTTACAAATCTTTGAAACATAAACAAATTAAATAAAAAAGTGGTGTTTTGTAATTAAATTTCAAAATAGGAAATGAAAACAAAATGTTTTGTCAAACAAAATAGGCCAGTGCCAATTTAAATCGAAATTGGAATTCCAAACAAAGACTTTCACCGCACAAAAGGTTCAAAGAAAAAGTACCCTAAGCCAGCGGTAAACTGAATCTCCCTCTTCACCGCCCCAATAAGTTTTTTCAATTCTTAGTGTTGTTCCTTCAACAGCATTTCCAACTGTGCATAAAGAAAGCAATCTTGGGCTTCCTGATCATTATGAAACAACTCCACCATAAGAAACACAAGACAAAAATCTGGGATGATCTTGGATAAAGAAAAAGGAATAAATTGCATGATTGAAAAAATAGGTGATGCATGTTTATTGTTGGTAATTCAGTGTAGATGAGACCTTTTGGTGGGCTTGTATAGATATTGGTGTCTTATTTACAATTTGAAAGTATGAGAGAAAATTATGATTTAATCAGTCAACACAAGTATGTATTTATATCATGTAAAGTATTACTTACAAAGCAATCTTCTACTAAATTGCAGTTGATCAAACTTCTCACCAGAATCCATTACAGCTAATAGTGCTCACTATAGATATGATTAAAACTAATAACTGTAGTTGTATTCCTTTGGGTTCTCCTCAAGAAGGAAATGATTCTAATTTCCAGTCTTGGAGGGACGAGAATTTTGCAAATTTACCATATGGATTTATGTACAACTTTGTATGGCTACTAACTTGTACAATGCCCTAATTTTTCATTTTTACCTATTCTGGATGGACCCAATTTATGGAAATCTATTTATATCAGATATGGATGGACCCAATTTATGGAAATCTCTTTATATCAGATCTGAATTATCATATGAGGCTTTCAATCTTGTTTCCTTGTTTGCCATTCTGGCATTTTATAATCCCATGCATCCTTGTGCTAGGGCTTCAGATTATGTTAATCAAAATCATAATTAGGATTAATATTTTCCGTTACATTTGATACTGTAGTTTACTTGGATAGTCTTATTTTCCTTATTTTCAGAGATTTTCATCAATATTGTTTATCTCAGATAGCGTCGTATAGCACCAACTCCCTAAAATGCTATAGTGGTATAGCAGATAGCGCAATAGCCGCTATTGCAAAGATTAAAAACCAGTATGCAAAATAAACATAAATTGAAAATACACAATTATAGAGACCTTAATATTTAATAATTACAGATAAATAAAACTTAAATATAGAAGAAAAACATTAAAAAACTGAACCAAAAGTAGGAAGATTGCTAATTTTTCTGTAAATAGATCGGTGAGTTTTTCCTATGTCAAACTTGTTCGAAGACTGTGTTTTTCTCTTCAAAGTTGATTTTTATTGAATTATTTTTTCTTTGTATCTGTATTTTTAACGGAAGCATCTTGATTCTCCATTTTTAGTTTTATATGAATAAATACTTCTCACATCAGAAATTTCTAGCTTACATGTTATTAGTGTAAATTTCATTGTTGTATAAAAACCAATAAAATAAAACTAATTTCGCCACATAGGCCTTATAATATGTATTACCAGGGCGAATGCGTTCCTGGCCCATGCAAATTCTTTTGTCACCCACAACACCATCATCCCGAACAGGAGTACACTGGAATGAGATGAATTTTCCAATAGCTTCTTTGGTAATGCGATACTGCAGAAGTCCAGAAACCCCCGGTATCTGAGAACCAAAATCACCTTCAACCTGGAAATTTGGAAGATATTTTAGAGATTCAGTTCTCTATCTGAAGGACAATTTTCATAGATTGGAATGCTGCTTTTCACTTATTTTGCTAGTAACGCAAAGTAATACTGTTTTCCAGCCAATTTAATAAATTTCTCAATCCATTTTCTTGTTTTCTGACAACTACATCCAAAATACACCAAAATACATGAAGTAAGTAATAGAGTAGTATATAATAGTAGAGAATAGTATAGCATAAGATAGGAATTGATGTAAGCAGCTAAACTGATACGTTTAGTCTGCATAACAGTTTCTATATATATTCTGTTCTAACATAATTGTAATCAGTTTTGAGAAATACAAAATTCAGTTACAACAAACTCTCTCTCTCTATATATGTCTTCTCTCTCTCAACTCTTCTCTGTTTCTATTATGGTATCTAGAGCTTTCTAATCCAGTTTCATGGCCTCCGGTAGTGATAGCTCGAACGAAACCATGGATAGCGCGGTGGTTCTCGGTGGCGCCTCCTCAACGTTCACCTTGAAGAACGTCTTCAAAACGTTCACGCAACAGGTAACGTTGAAACTCGATGAAAACAATTTTTGCTCCTGGAAGCAACAGATTGAAGGTATTATCTGTACTCATCGTCTTCATCGCTTGCTCGTGAATCCTACGATTCCGTCGTGATTCCTCTCCGATGAAGATCGCACCGCCGATAAGGAAAATCCAGCGTTTCTCGCCTGGTAGCAACAAGATTCGTTGTTGTTCACGTGGCTCCTCACCGCGCTCTCCGACGCGGTTCTTCCTCGTGTCATCAGGTGCGTTCATTCTCATCAAATTTGGGATGAGATTCATCAGTACATTTTCGCGCATACAAATGCGAAATTGAGACAGTTACGCTCGGAATTGAAATCAATTGATGATCCAATTTCACATCGTGACCAACTTGAAGCGATTCTTGATGGACTGCCAGAGGATTATAATGCCCTAGCCTCAATCATTCAGTATCGTGCAGTTTTGTGCCCTATCATTGAAGTTGAATCTATGTTGCTTGCTCACGAGGCGAAATTGGAGAAGTCTAAGAAAGCTGATGTGTCTGAGCCTCTCTCGGTCAATGTTGCACAAGCTTCACCTACTGCTGCAGCAGCCTCGAATGCGCCTAACTCCACTAATGTCATGCAGTATGCTGAAACTGCTTCCTATGGTGAAGGTTGTGGTAATTCTCGTGGTGGACGACATTTTCGAGGCAGAGGTGGCAGAAATGGTGGCAGAAACAGAGTTTTCTGTCAAATTTGCTCTAAACCTGGGAATGATGCAAGGATCTGCTATCACAGGCACTCTGTTGTCATGCCAGCTGTGTGGAATGCAGACTCCCAGCATCAAAGACCAGCCTGGAATCAATGGACAAACCCTTACCTCAACCAACTTGGTGCACAAGGTGGCTACAATCAGTGGATGCAAACTCCTGCAGCTCAAGCACAGAATCAGTGGCTTTCTCCAGCTCTCAGGGGTCCTCCTCCTGGTTATGCTCAAAGGCCTGCATATCAACCACAGGCTCACTATACTGGAGCAGGTTTTCTGGCACCAACTGACTTTGCTCAGCAAGTTCAGCCTTGGTTTCCAGACTCTAGAGCAACACACCATGTGATTGGTACTGCTGACTACTTGTCTGAGAGTGTAGCTTTACCTGGCACTGATCAAGTTCTGCTTGGCAATGGCCAAGGTTTGCCCATTACATCTATTGGCACTGCTCATTTTCACTCTCCCTGCACAGCACACACCTCTCTCACACTCAAAAATTTGTTGCTAGTGCCTCATATTACTAAAAATCTGATTTCTGTGAGCAAATTTGCCAAAGATAACCATGTCTATTTTGAGTTTCATCCTGATAAATGTTTTGTGAAAACTCAGGCTGATTCTACAGTGGTTCTCCAAGGTGTTCTCAATAAGGATGGCTTGTATACCTTTGGTTCTTTACAACCAACATCCAAGTCTACTACAGTTACTTCTACTTCCATTAATAATGTGTCCAAGGCTTCTATGCAACCAACAGCTGCTGCTCCTTCTTCTTATACAATGTGGCACAACAGGCTAGGTCATCCTCATCATGAAGTTTTAAAGTCCACTCTGCAGCTATGCAACTTGCCTGTTCCTCACAAGTCACCTTTGGATTTCTGCACTCCTTGCTGTTTGGGAAAGATTCATAGATTACCTAGCACACTTTCACACATCAGCTACACTTCTCCTTTTGATTTGCTTTTTGCTGATGTATGGGGACCTGCTCCTATGGATTCAAGTTGTGGTTATAAATATTTGCTTACTTGTGTGGATGCTTTTACAAGATATACTTGGGTTTTTCCTATTAAGCTAAAGTCTGATGTGTGCATCACTTTCACACACTTTCTCACTGCTATTGAGGTTCAATTCTCTACCTACATTGTCTGTCCACACACACACCATCAAAATGGTTCAGTTGAAAGAAAGCATAGGCATTTGGTTGAAACAGGGCTACCCTTGCTTGCTCAAGCAAGTCTACCTCTTAAATTTTGGGATCATGCATGCCTCACTGCTACCTTCTTGACCAACAGAATGCCAACCCCCTTGTTGGACATGAGATCCCCCTATCTCATGGTCTACAAAACAGTTCCTGACTACAAGTCTCTTAGAGCATTTGGCTGTGCCTGTTTTCCCCATCTCAGACCATATTCTGCTCACAAATTTAACTTTCACTGTCAGGAATGTGTCTTCCTAGAACATGCCTCTAATCACAAGGGTTTCAAATGTTTGGCTTCTAATGGCAGGATTTTTATATCCAAGGATGTCATCTTCTATACCAGATTTCCCTATCCAATTTGTTTCCCTCACCTACAGCTTCTGCAGCTTCTACCTCCCATACAAATACCCCAGCAGTCTTTCCTGGTGGTCTCATGTCACAAATTCTACCTCAACCTATTCCTCTTACTACTATTCCCATGACTCACCAGTCCACATCCTCTACTGCTACTTCTTCTCCTATTTCACCTGGCCCCATTCAAACCACAAGCCCTGCCACTTCTCATTCCACATCTCAATCCTCCTCAGCTTCCTCCAGTCATCTTGCCTCTGAACCTGTCCTGGCCAATCCTTACATTCATCCCCAAAATACTCATGTTATGACCACTAGGGGCAAGAGTGGCATCACTAAGCCAAGGCAATTCCCTACAGTTTTGTTCACTGAGTTGGAGCCCTCAACCCACAAGGTTGCTCTCAAAGATCCCAAGTGGGTAGCTGCCATGGAGGAAGAGTATAGTGCCCTCGTCAAGAATCACACTTGGGATCTCACAGAGTTACCCCCAAACAAGCAGCCCATTGGCTACAAGTGGGTGTTCAGGATCAAGCAGAATCCTGATGGCACTATTAACAGGTACAAAGCCCATTTGGTAGTCAAAGGTTTTCATCAGCAGCATGGTTTTGACTTCACTGAGACTTTCTCTCCAGTGGTCAAACCAGTTACAGTTAGAACAGTGATAACCATTGCCATCTCCAAAGGATGGTCTCTTACTCAGCTAGATGTTAACAATGCGTTCCTTAATGGTATTCTTCAGGAGGAAGTATACATGGAACAGCCTCCTGGCATCAAAACCAGTGCTCCTGGTTTGGTCTGCAGGCTTAAGAAAGCCCTCTATGGGCTTAAACAAGCTCCAAGGACCTGGTTTGAGAGGCTGCATCTTGCCCTCAGAGGTCTTGGCTTTGTTTCCAACAGGTGTGACCCATCCCTTTTCACCCTCGTTACCCCCACCTACACTATCTACAAGCTAGTGTATGTAGATGACATAATTGTAACTGGTAATTCCCAGTGTCATATTCAGCAACTTGTCCAAAGACTGAATTCCTAATTTGCTCTCAAGCAACTTGGGAAACTTGAGTATTTTCTGGGCATTGAGGTCACTCAACACTCTGATGGCTCTTTATTCTAGTCTCAAGCCAAGTATCTCAAAGATTTGTTGTCAAAAGCTAATATGGCAGACTGAAAAGGCATACCTACCCCAATGATTTCCAGCCTAAAACTATAAAAACATGACACTGATGTCTTCAAAGAGCCATCCTTCTACAGCTCCATAGTTGGTGGTCTTCAATATGCTACCCTTAGGTCCCTTACAAGGCCTGAAATCAGCTATGCTGTCAATAAGGCATGTCAATTTCTTTCTCATCCTCTGGACAGTCATTGGATAGCTGTAAAGAGGATTCTTAGGTACCTAAAGGGTACTCTGCATCATGGCCTTCTTCTGCAGCCTACTTCTACTCATCATCCTCTGTCTATAACAGGGTTTTCTGATGCAGATTGGGGATCAGATCCTGATAACAGGAGATCCACATCTGGTTCTTGTATTTTTCTTGGTCCAAACTTAGTCCCATGGTGGTCCAAGAAACAAACCCTTGTGGCTAGGTCCAGCACTAAGGCTGAGTACAGAGCTCTAGCAAATCAGCCTCTGAAATTCTGTGGATTCAGTCCTTGCTTGCTGACCTTCAAGTGCCCTCTACCACACTTGTGCTATACTGTGACAATTTGAGCATTGTTGCCCTGTCACAATCCTATTCTCCATGCCAAAACAAAGCATATGGAGCTAGATATTTTCTTTCTCAGGGAGAAAGTACCGAGTAAAACTCTAGTTGTCAAGCATGTTCCAGCTTTTGACCAATATGCTGACCTGCTCACCAAATCACTTTCGCCACAAAGGTTTCTGCAACTCAAGGCCAAGCTTAGAGTGCATGACAAAGTCTCTCTCTTGCAAGAGAGACCATGAGCTTGAGGGGAAGATAATAGAGTAGTATATAATAGTAGAGAATAGTATAGCATATGATAGGAATTGATGTAAGCAGCTAAACTGATAAGTTTAGTCTGCATAACAGTTTCTATATATATTCTATTCTAACAGAATTGTAATCAGTTTTGAGAAATACAAAATTCAGTTACAACAAACTCTCTCTCTCTATCTTCTCTCTCTCAACTCTTCTCTGTTTCTATTAGTAGGGACGAAGACAAAAAAGTCTCCTCAACATTTTAGCTAAGAGGCGGAGTCACCTAACATGACACGTTGACATTGCTAATACATGAAGTAGGGAAGAAGACAAAAAACTCTCCTCACCGTTGTAGCTATGAAGCTGAGACACCTAACATGACATGTCTACATTGCTAATGTAAAAAAATATAGAACATTGACAAGACACATCGTAGGGATTAGGTTCTCGTCACATTTAGCAAATAAAAATAAGCATATTTTTGCAGAACTTTGATGCAAGTGCATACCTCGTGAAAATACCAATTGTACATACTTTTTCCTTCATGACCTCCAACATATCCATACGAGGCTGTCAATATTCCATCCTCACAGTAATCTCCGATGATTGATAAGAAATTTAAGCTTGGGGGAAGTGCTGTAAATGAAATGCAAAAAGTTTTTATCTCAAACTTCAGATAGACATTTAATTTAAGAATAAATTATTTTGATACTTAACGGGATCAGTTGATATATGGGGTGTTTGGTTTAGCATTGACCCACATTCCAAGGCACATTCAATGTCAATGCAACAAATAGTTTTTGTGAACTCAAAGAGTTGTAAGACCTCTCCCAATGCCAACTCAAACACACACATACACTATAACTTTATATACTTGGTAGTATATATAACAGAAAAAGAACAAAAAGGGAGTGCAAAGAGACAAGTAAACCTACTCGCAACTGCTCTATCAGATATTACAAATGTTGGTTCCCCGGAATCACCATCAGGAGTCATCGGTGTATATTTTGCAACAATGTAACATCCAACAGCTCCAAGAGGAATTCGAAATGCCTGAGCAAGTCAAAACAAAACAATAAATTGGAAGGCAGTGCATAGAAGGGGAAATTGTACAACTCAATGGAAAACAACCCAAACTCCAATGCCAAAACAACAACCCACTTACTTTAGCAATTTTAGAAGTACTTAATGCTTCAAGATTGCTTTCATTTAAAGTTGGCAAATATGTTTTGTACCATTGAACTCTACTAGATCCTTCAGTTCCTCCAGTTACAGTACCAGTTGCAGTGACTTTTCCATTCTCTCGTAGATCACCAATTATTTTGACATTTGTTACTTTTGGCGGCGCTGAAATTGAGAGCAAAGCATTATAACCACATGCCAATTCCAGTATATATTAGCAGAAATTTTATTTCGTAAAATCATGCCCAGCAAACATTTCATCATGTTCACAGAAGAATGGGAAAGAACTAAATACACACACCTAACTAATAAGCAACACAATAAATATTCTCTGTCTTGTGAATTAAGAACTGACTTCTCACGTTCCCTCTATGAATTAAGAGCTGCCTTGTCATAATACTAATGAATAATGATACAATGAAATGCTATAAATGTTAACCAAACTCTCTTTTTTATAATATTCACGGGAATAAGATTCTCATCCTTATATTCCAAGGAAAAGTAAATCGCAAAACAAAATAATTTACATGACTAGAAACATTCCCTAAAAGCATAATAAAATGGAAATGATGCGTAATAGAAGTACCCAAGTATAGGAGACATTGGTAATAATCTTTAAGATACCTTGTTTTACAACAGAGGATGTCGCTGACAACGATTTTCCTTCCTGACCTGAAAGAGAAACCAATGACGATATTATAGAAATACATGACAATTAAATAGAATGGGTATATTGATTGTGTCGAGCCTAGATACCAAACCTTCAAAATTAATCGGTATGTATATAAAAGTCAGACAACAACCAACATCTTCTTTGGTCAAGGTATAATCAGATGTACCAGCAGACACTAACAGAAAATCTCTGCATAGATTAGTGATGAAAGTTAAGGGGGACAATAAAAGAGAGAAATTTTAGGTAAAAATAAGGTGTTAAATATCCTCCAAAGCATCAAAATGAATGCAAAATTTCACTTTCCAATTAGTGGAAGCACAAACCAAAGACAAGAATATTAGACTTTATTTTTTACAAGATGAAGAGAATACTGACCCAGTATCCCTGTTCTTTCGTAGCCACTCAAACTTGCTAGGCCCCTCCCGTCCACCAAAATAATCACCAACTCCTTTAATGGTGATTCCTTCGACAGCATCTCCAACTATTCTAACATTACTGACTGAAGGGGGGGCTGCCATATGAATAAAAAAGGAAATTATAGAGGATTAGACATGATTGCGATTATATAAAGAGAATTTCAAAAAGGGGGAAGTTATTCGCCAATGATATAATTTAAACTAATTCCTTATTGACAATATCAATCTACCAAATAAGCCAGTTTAATGATTATGAGCCATTTAATCATTTGGATCTTAATATATCACTTCATCGAGTCGGAATTTGAAGAGAAACACGGTTCCATCAAGTTGGAATAAAATTAATCCGCATAAGCTATCTAAGGAAACTATGAAGGCATAGATAGTCCTCGCCTAATAAGTCGGTTTTATAAGAATATGCTGTTAAGAGTCGGTTTGGCTCAGTTTTAACCAAAGGGGAAACAAAAGCAATAAAAAATGTTCGGTTCGACACACAGAATTTACAGAATTCTATAATAATGGGAGAAAATATTTTGGTTGAGTAAACACACCGGATTTACAGAATTCTACAAGTATCAATAAGAGGTAGCTTTTAGCCTTTTTATATTAAACCACATTCATAGTTGAAAGTCTATTTTTTCACTTCTTTCTTTATCTGAAACCTTGTAACTTCAACAAAGTGCTCAGCTATAAGCATTCAAGAAACAGGAGAATATAAAAGTATTTCCAGATTTGTGAAATTCAGATATAGAAATAGAGAAAGAATTGGATCATAATGGATAGAACAACTCTAATACCATGTTGAAACAGATAGTATTTGAAAGAACTAGGGTGTATCTAAGCTGCACAATTATCTCCTATTCAGATATGACTAGAATCAAATCAACCAAAGAGCAAATTAAACAAATCCATGACAAACTAAAAGTTAAATAACTCACTAACACAGAAAATTTTGTAACTATCGTTGACCATATACTCTAACAAGTGTTAAACCTGTGGTGGGCAAATCTAGATTAGAATTCTGCAAATGTTATCAAGCATTTCAATTGGAGCTAGGAAAAATTAAAGAATATAAAAATGGACAAATTTCAATCATTACCTGCTCTTACAAAATCTGTATATTTATATTGAGGTTCTCCTTTGGCACCTTCTTCTGTTACTGGTGTGTACATGAAAACTAAACTTGAATCAACGTCATCAATGGTGGGCTGATACTCATCATCTTCTGCCCCAACAATGACTACTGGACTACTGTTCCACTTTCTCCGCAGCCAACTAAAGCAAGCAAGGATACAAAAACAAATGGCATTGTTCTATTACACCATTTTTATTTGAATATGACTCGGACATAGAAACATAATGCAAAACGACACATACAAGAATAAGGAATGATGTCTCACCTAGCAACACTTTTTCCTGGAGTCCCACCACACCATGCAACCTTAGCAAAACCCCGGATGATACTTCCTTCTATCAGTTCCCCGTGGACTTCAAGGTTTATAACCTTTGGAATTCCACTCCCTTGTGAAAAGTAGAAATGTAAAAAAAATCATTTGTAATACATGAATTATGTAAGCATTAAGAAATTATTGAAAGAATAGGCCATTAATATTAATTTACAATCTATACAATACAGGCAAAGATGCCTCCTTTTTTAATCAGTCAGAATCAGAAAGTTGGCAAGTCATTCAACGGTAATCAATTCAACGGTAATCAATTCAAAGGTGAATATTGATCGGTCACACAGAACAATGTCAGTTCTTAAAGTGAGTTCCACCCTCCTTTCTACTTATAAGTAACGTGTCATACTCTTTGTTTTCTAACTAACTCAACCTAATAAATGACTAACCTGACCTCTTCATTAATCTGTATCATACTCTTTGTTTTCTAACTAACTCAACGTAATAAATGACTAACCTCTTTGTTAATCTGGAATGGATCTTAGCATTTATTGTAAATAATTTACTTTCCTAGAATAGATTAGATAAATTAGACAACAGAATGAGCCATTATTATACAACATCAACCAAACCTTATATCACTAAGTGGGGCAGGCCATGTATCAAATGACTCCATAATATTTTATCAAAATCCATACTTCTATCCTTCTCATTAATCTCAGAGATCTTTTTTAATAGTTTCTCATATTTTTTTCTAGGTATTCCTCTACCTCTAGCAGTTTGACAACCCTCCACCTGATCTACACTCCCTACTACAGTATCCACGTGTAGGTCTTCTCTCTACATGCCCAAAACACTTAAGTCTAGTTTCCACCATATTTTCTTCTACTATAGGTACTACTCCAACTCTCTTTTTAATGTTGTCATTTCTTATTCTATCTCGTATAATCTTTCCACGCGTTAAACGCAACATCCTCATCTCTGCGTCACTTAATTTTAGTAAATTTCATTTCAAGTCTAAGATCTCAAAATTTAGCTGTTCATTTATAAGGAACAAGGTAAACATACCTGGTTTAACACGAGAAGAGATGGCAAATATAGAAGGATATTCAGTCTCTCCTAAAGTGGGAATACATTCCACTTTCAGAACTTTTCCAATCTCAGCGTGTTTTGGCAAGTAAAACTGAAATAAATACAATATCATATACATAAATAATTGAAACAAATATACTAAAAAACAAATTTGAAGTAAGGATGATCACACAATCAACTAAAATACCTCATTAGTGGCCTCTGGAATAGGGACAAAATTTGAAAGTGTTACATTACCACAAAACCATTGATATTTTAAGACTAACGGTGGGTCTGTACTCATTGCACCATCATGAACAAATGTAAAGTGACTGTGGCAAACATCTTCTTCCAAAGGTTTATCTATTGAGGCTTCTTTGAGGGAAAAACCAGGTGGAAGATGATCCTTCCATTTCTCAACTAGAAAGCGGAAAGTTGACTCTGCAGCTTGCTCAGGGCGACCGAATTCCCAACCATCTCTAATGCACAAAGCTGTATGTGCAGGATATCGTCTTGCTATTGCAATTTCTTCACGAGAAAGATCTACAAAACTTTTTCATATTCAATGAACTATCTTAATGCATAAGAACATAAGAATTTGAAGATACAAGTACAAATCACTCAGAGAAAATGTCGGGTACTCTTTAACTAATAACTAGTACTTAAAATTAGAATAAATTCTTCTATCAGCTCTATCAACATTTTAACAAGCCAAAGGCTAACAATTGAAGCCCCATACCTCTATCATTATATTTTTTTAAAGTAGGCCCGACAAGCAATATTGATGCTGCTTCCAAATGAGGCATCTTCAGTATAGGGTTCTCCTCCAGTCGCAAATGCTGCATTAAAATAAATCAGAAACAACTTTTTTTAAAGCAAAAAAGTTAAAGTTAAATCATTGAAAACAACTTAAATCAGTCTACTAAAGTATTTACCCATGCATGTACAATTCAATGTCACTAAATGTACTCAAAAGTCACTTAGAATTTCTTAGGTTAAATTCCTGCATTACTATGGACATCTTATCCAAATTTTAAAATAGTATCCCTGTGTTGTTAATTACCAGTTGTTTCTAAACGAGTCCATCACATCCACTTTCATATGGTGCAAACCCGATTAGAAGTTAGAAATGAAAAGATATGGCTTTGATTTAATGGAAACAATAGTATTAAAAACTAGACTCAAACTACAGCCAGCCACATTATTATACATTTATCTTTTATTCAATCAGCCATGACCTCTTAAACCAAATGCTTGGCCATATTGGAGAAAAGGGGAGCATTAGAAAGAAAAACTGTGTCTAAATAAATGCAAAGGTTTATTTACCCCTTTGTCTAGCAGGAATATATAATTTTATAACAATGATTTGGCTACTTTGAAGTCAGGGGATCACTTTAGAGAGAAAATTGCAGTATTAAAATTGTTAATTGGAAAAACAATGGTTAAGATTGTGGTGGTGGTATATTAAATGCCCTTTTCTCTCTGAAGTGTGTCCTTCAGTTCAGAGGAACCTAAATAATTTCCAGTATAGAAAACAAAACTCTTACGTAAAATAAATTTATGTACGATCAAAGCAATGGCCGCAATCATAAATACAATTGCTTCTAGATTGTATAAATGCTAAAACCCACTAATAATCAAGATATATCAGAAAATTCAAGATTGTCTATAAATATAATAAAGATAACCAAAAATCACATGGCAACCTAAACAATTTCCTTACTGCTTTTCTCAAAAAACCATAAATTCATTACAAATTAAAACAAAAACTAAAGCATTTAACAATCACTAATCTACGACACTACTCTATATTCTCAAATAGATAACGACGTCTCCAATTACTCAGGAAATTTTATCAGACAGTAACACAATGATTAACTATACCCATGAAAAAAGTCTACTCCAATAAATGTTTTACATGTGATCAACTGTTTAAGGTTGTATTATGCAAATAAAAATGATATCAGACTAACCTCAAGAACTGGTAAATACGGAAAACCTGTAAGTGTAGAAATTCTGTTTTTGCTGGCAGCCAACACCTGCATCAGATTACTTAATTGTTAGTCAATAAAATGTTTAATAGCACACAGTATATGCTCAATACTTGATACAGCAAAACAACCTGGAGTCGAGGTTGACTTGCCATAGTGAGAGATTTCAACTTATTTTGAGCTACTGAGAGGAACTGCAAAATTGAAGCATAGAAAATACAAATGTTTTATGAAAACTTAAGTTGAAGACCAAGAAAATAAAATCTGAATAAAAAATCAGAAAACTGACAAGGTTTTTTTAAAGCTTGCCTCCAAATTGGGAAGTTGAGGGAGACTTGCCAATGATGTGATTTGATTTCCAGCAAGATAGAGTTGCTACATAAAAGTTATGAATTCCATAATGTCATTATTAAAGTTTTACATATATATTGCATCCATGAGGCAAAAGCAAGCACGCCCACATAAATATATGTATACCTGCAGTACTTTGCAACTCTCAAGAGGCTCAAATCCAGGCCCTTTAAATTCATTAAAACTCAAATCAAGAACCTGATAAATCAAATGGTTTCTCTAAATTAGTTAGTAGAGAGTTCACTTGAAGATATTCAAACATAATAACCAAGCACAAATTATGAGTAAAACCTTCACTCTTGTCAATATTTCTACTCCTTCCAATGTAGACAAGAGATTGTCACGGAGATAGACAAACTGCCAATAAGAATCGTAAGTTAAATGCTATGAAAATCCTCAAAATACAAAATAACTATGGTATGTTAAAATTTAAACAACATGAGATTCTCTCTTAGGCATTAGCAGTCGTGGGAATAAATAAAGGCAAATAAGATATTTTATTTCATAATCTTAAATAACAAAACCTAAAGCCATTGAAGAGTCAATAGCAATTAAATCAACATCAGCTCACTAGTCTTGTCATGGTATTTCGCACAGCAGCAACTGGATAATATGCATCTAAGCCCATTTAGGAAAAGAGAAAGCCTAGACCAATCTAGCAATTCACTAAAATACGAGTAATACAAAAGCAAGCACTAAGAAAGAGCTGCACTTTACTAACTTTTCTCTCTTGCTAATGAAAAGATTTCCCAACTAATTTTTACACATACTATTGTGTGTGCTCAACCATAGCAAACTATTTTCTTTCCTAAAATGATTAGTAAATGAACATGGACAAGGAAGCTAACTCGTGTTTTTATGGAATGAGTAGAGGAGAAAATTAAAGAACACATTGATATGAATTTACTCATGAATTTTATAGGACTTAATAAATAAAATGATGTCACTCCCGTGCCGTAAATTAAAATTTCATTTAAAAATTGCCAAAAACAACTGTGAACATATTGTCTAACATAATATGCTAAACAGAAGACACTTACCTCCAAACTTGAGGATAAGTTTAATCCACCAGCAGTGAGACTGCGAACTCTGTGTCCCCTAAGATCCAATCTCTGATAAAACATCAATATGATTCAGAATTAAATAGTAATAAAAGGGGCTAAGAGCTTCGTTACAATATGGTTCAAGCAAGATTTCAAAAAAATAAATGCGACCTCAATTATGGCCACAGTCTCATAAGTCATAACCACAGCAACTGTGTCTATACAGACAGTCATGTTTTTAATGCAAATTTTCTCAATGTCCCCCCAATATAAGTAAGAAAACTAAGTGGCCAGTCCGTTTTGTGATAACTAATTCACTCCAATATGCCAAACATTACTAGTATTAGATGTTAAACAGTTAACAAAATACACAATCAATCTGACTGTGTGCACCATTATTATTTTTTTTCTTTCCACACAAGCAAGCCATTAAGTTAAAACTTCATAATAGAGCTTTTTCTTCCTAAGATTATAATAAATCACCCAACAACCATTAATTATTTTCAAAGACAAAAGCATCTGTTGAGAGAGTTACATTAGGAGCATTGATACATAGTGTAGAAATAAGCACTTTTGTGAGAGACACACCACTTGTCCACCTAAAACCTTATTTGTTCCTCAACTTTATATCAATGCTCCTACTATTAACTCCCTCCAATATGGTATCCAGAGCCTTTGGTTCGAGAAAGAGATCGGCTTAGTATCGACCGTTGCAAGGTGTCAACGGCGGTAAAAGTGGGGGAGCATTGTGAACTCACACTTGAGGGGGAGTATTCAAAATATACAAGTGTGAGTAAGCGAGGAAATAGTCTTATATTGGATAGGAATGTGGAGACTTAAACATATATAAGTGGGAGAACCCACTCATCTATCACCTTAAGGTTTTAGGTGGACAAGTGGTGTGTCTCTCACAAGGTGTTTGTTCCTCAACTTTATATCAATGCTCCTACTATTAACTTCCTCTAACATTGTACATAGTCCGCATATATAAGTGGAAGAACCGTAGTCCCACAAATAGTCCCACCAACGGAACACCTTCTATCCACAACCCTCGGGAAACAAAGACTTTATCACATACATATAATCTCCTCCTTTTCAGCAATATTCCAAAATCAACCATAGGGGTGTTTGCTTGATGGATTCAAATCATATTTCCGCGAATGAGATTTGGGAATCCCATATTTACATGTTAGTTTTTAATTTTAACAAATTAATCCTAGACATTTTATTTATTTTAAGGAATTTAATTTACTCATTAAATTTTTAATATTTACTTTTATGTTAAAGGGTGAGGATTTCTGATGAGAATAAAATAACTATGTAATTCTTTTTCTTTTTTTGGCTTTGGCTTTGGCACTTGGTTCCTTAGAGATTAGGCCATAATAGTTTAGAGCTCATGCCGAGAGATCATGGCACTGATCAACAAACTCAATATTCTCAATATTCTCTGAACCTTCATTCCATTCCTGGCACTGATCAACAAACTCAATATTCTTTGAACCTTCGTTCCGTTCGTTATCAGGAGCTCGTGTAGCACTCGAAGTCCATGCAGTTGGTTAATAACTATGTAATTCTATTTTAACACTTTTTTATTTTCAAATTTTCAAAATTATAAAATAAAATTTAAAAATATTCCAGGAAATGTTAATAACACAAATTCATGGGAATAAAATTTAAGGCGATAACCTTCTAGAATTGTAATTTAATTTTAATCCAACAATCAACACATCCAAAATAATTCACTAATAAGATTTTAAACAGTAACCTAAAAATTAACACCATTGCAATAATCACAACAAAGCTTACCAAATCATCACTAGCCTTAACCTCAATCTGCGGAAGAACAATAAAGCGTGAATTACGACTATCCGGAGTCCCCAGTTTCCTCCCAGACAAACCAGAACTCCTTTCCGAAGAAGACGACACAGATCCCGCTCTCATCCCGCCGGACACAGTCGGCGACCGCGCCAACATCGACGGTGACGAAACCTTCGCCACACTCTTCCTAACAGAACCACCGCCACTAACATCACCACTCGAAGAACCAACTCTCCTCGACGAGGAGGAAGAAGCAGAAACCGACAACGCCGGCTTACTTAACGGCCTCTTAACAACTTCCGTCTTACTAGAACTCGAACCATAAACGGCCGATGTCCTCGTTCCCGCAGGCGAGACGGCGGCAACCGGCTTGCCAGCATGCAAAGCGGAAATCGAACTCCGACGAATCTCCGGGAGATATCTTCGCACTGGTTCAGTAACCGAAGAAGAAACGGTTTTATCTCTAACCGTAGCTTTAGTTCTTCCATCTGATGATAACGATAGCGAAGACGAAGACCGTTGTGCTAACCCTCCAGTACTGTTTCTTCTCGGTGCTGAACTCAAACTAACTGAACCCGAACCTGATCTCTTTGTAACCGAACCTGAATCCGTTACGTTCCGAACCTCGACTCTTTTTCTCGAGGAAACCGAACCAGCTGAACCGGTTTTCACAGCTTCGGAAGATTTTTTCTTCTCAGAGTCTAACGGCACTTCCATTTTTCAACCTGAAAAAAATTATTAAAACAAAAATAGAAATAATTAAAATAAGAAGTGTAGAGAAAAATGAAATAGGTTAGATCTAATGTAGGTGAAGGAAAAGAGGTTTACCTTGTGCCCTAGGAAGAGATCTAGTGAAAGAAGAGAACAATTGAACTGAAAGAGAAGCTGAATTTTAGTAGCATTGAGAGAGAGTGGGTAGAAAAAAGGTGGAAGGGTTATTGTTGAGAGGGACAGAGTAACTGGAGGCAATAAACAAAGGTTGATGGAAAAAATGGGAATGAGCCAAAAGAGTAAAGTGAGAGTGTGGGGTAGGTTCTTAAAATTTAAAAACTAATTTGTCGGAAATGCCCGGGAATGGAAAAGCTGGTTATGGAACCAGAAGATAGAAGGATAATAACTAGTAGAACTGTAATAGACTGGAGAATAAAGTAATTACTACTGTATAGGTTTTTCCGTCTAAAAAACAATTGGTTTTTATTTATCTTTTTTAGCATTTACTACTTTGGTTCTTTAACTATAGTTTACTTTGACAAATATTTAATTTCTTAAAGTTTGTATTCACTTTACATTTTTAACTAAGATAATAAATTTTTGAAGTCAACAATTTTGTGGATTTTATTTAGGAGAAAAGAGGATAATAGATTTGGAAACAATAAAAATAATTATAATTGTTTTTTATATTTTTAAAAATAGAAGCTTCTTAACTATTCAGTTTTGGAGAAATCAAGTCTCAACAGGGCAGTGAAATCGGCTTGAGAGATAGCGAAATTGGTGGTTGGGTCGGTCGTAAAAGGTATCTAGGATGTATCTCGGCTAAACGTACCATACTATCATCATGTCTCCGGGTAGCAATTCACGAATGTTGTGGATTTGGATGAGGTCAGTGATAGGAACCTATCTATCCATAGTCGGTTATCAACTCGACTCGTTAATAGTGGTAATTACCGCGACGCATTTAAACTAACGTTATATAGCTTTAAACACCTCCATTCATGGAAACGGCAGAGGTTATGGAGTTATGAAACTCAAGAGGCACACATTAACCGAAGCTTTTGAAGGCACAAAAGGGAACACTATATAAGAGGCTCTTGCATGAGGAATAAACAAGATATACATTCTTGGAACAATACGCATCATCGACGTAGCTTCCAAATCCTCAATCATTCTACAAAATATACTTTTGTGACATTCCTTAGTCCTTATCTTCTAAAGAAAGGGTTCATGTCTTTGTTGGAGAAAGTTTTGTCATTTATGCTCTTCCACACTTCATAGATCATCTCTGTTATGGCCATTTTCTGCAATTGGGATCTCCAAGTATTGTGTTGATTGCACCGGATCAACCAATCTACTTCCTTGCTCCAATGCTCATATGCTTATGGGAATCACCCATCCACTCGAGAATCTCTCTCCAAATCCAGTTAGTCCCTTTGCACATAAAAAATAGGTGTTTCATCAATTCTTTGTGATTACAAAAACAACAATCTGCATCTTGGGTAAACCCAAACTTCAACAAACGATCCTTTGTTGGCAATCACTCTTGTAAGGCCATCAGTAAGATGAATTTGGCTCTAAGCTTGGCATGATTTTCTTACGGAATTTTCCTCCATCTAACATGAATTTTGTCCCCTCTTAAGTTCATTGTACATAAGGGTTGTTTTATACCTGCTAGTGGTGTCGACCATATCCCAATAACCAGTCCCTGTAGTAACATCTCTGCATTTAATGATCTTCCTCATCATCCAGGAACATTCCAGTTCATAACATCTTGGCTTTTGAGGTAATAATTATTCACCTAACGTATCCACATTTTATCTTTCTTAGAATGCACATTCCATAAGAGTTTACTAATGGTTGCTATATTCCACTCCCTAATGGCTATAATGTTTCGACCCCCTGCCTTTTTTGGGTCACATAAGTGGTCCCAAGTAGGGGTGTTTGTGGTTCATGAACTGAATTGAACCATATTAATGGTTCAATTCAGTTATTAAAAACTATTTTAAAAAAAAGTAGTTAATCTATTTAACCAGCTACAATTCAGTTTATAACTAGTTCAAACCAATTTATAATAAAAAACCAGTTTAATATAATTTAACTAGTTTCAAACTAGTTTTCTTAAAATACTTAATTTTTTTTAATTAATTTTTAAATTAGTTTTGAAAATTTTTCTTTTAATTTTTTTTTTCAGTTTTTTTTTTCAAAAAATATATATATTTTAAAGAAAAATAACTTTTTTTTTAAAAAAAAAATTTAAAATATTTTTTTCAGGTTTTTTTGTATTTTGGGAAAAAAAATTCTAAAATTTTTTTATTTGGAAAAAAGTTCTGAAATTTTTTATTTGAAAAAAAATTCTTAAATTTTAAAAATAAATTATTACTGTTTTTTTTTAAATTTCGTAAAAAATATTTTCAATTTTTTTTATTTTCGAAAAACATTTTTTTTCTGAAAATATATATTTTTAAAAAAAAAACAAAATTTCAGTTTTTTTTTCTAAAATTTCATTTTTTTATTTTTCAAAAAAAATCCCAATTTTTTTATATTTTTTGATAAAATTATTTCAATTTTTTTTTCTTCTGAAATTTCCTTTTTTTTATTTCTTGAATAATTTTTTTATATTTTTTGGTAAAATGATTTCAATTTTATTTATTTTTCAAAAAACGAATTTTTAGATTTTTTTTTCCGAAATATTTTTCTAGTTTTTTTTTGTTTTTTACTTTTCAAAAAAATAATTTTAGTTTTTTTATTTTTCTGAATTTTTTTTTATTTTCCAAAAGAAAATTCCAATTTTTTATATTTTTGAAAAAAATAATTTTAGTTTTTTTTATTTTTTAAGAAAAACAAATTTTTTCAGTTTTTTTTTCGAAATCAATTTTTTTTTATATTTTTTAAAATAAACTTTTTAATATTTTAGAAAAAAACTATTTGACTTTTTTATAAAATACTAATTTTTATAATAAAACAAATTTATAATAAAAACTGATTTTGAACTAGTTTAAAACTGCATTGAAATTATTTTAAATAAATAGTTCAGTTTAATAACTATTTAAATAGTTCAGTATTTTTCATGGTTCAATCCAATTCAATACTGAAATACAATTCAATTAAGTACATTTTGAACACCCCTCTTCCAACCCTAATCAAACTCAGCAACCTACAGCTCTTCTCACTGTCTTGTCTCTCCTCTGTGTGCAATCCATCTACCTCATTCTAAATAGAGAGCCTCACACCAGAACCAACGATCAAATACTATTCTCTCTCTTCGAATCCTCTGTACATCCAGCCGATACACCTCCCTTCGTCGGTCCCACTGTCATCGTCTTCAACAGCAAATCACATCCATCGTACAAAAGCTCTTCATCCCCCAATCACTTGCAACGATTTGCACCTCCAGCTCTACTCACGACAACTTAGCTCACAGCTGCATCTCCGCAACGTCAAGCTTCTGCCCGGTATTTTTTCTTACCTCATTAGAAATGATGTATTGTGAAATTATTGATACAATTGCTGAAATATTTTGATGTTTGTAGGGTCAGTTTTAAGTGATATATTGCAGTGTCTGTGTTGGATCTTGTGATTATAATTGTCATAAGTATTTCTCTGTCCGATTTAATGCTGAGAAAATAAATTGATTATGAAGTTTAATTGTGTTAGCTATTAGATATATGCTGATATCTCTGTGATAAACTTCTCTGACGAAATCTAAGTCGAACTGATATACTATGTTTAATTCTGGTTTAATTTTGAGTTGATTCTGCACTGAAATCTGTGAATAATTCGGTATCTTACTGTTATAATGCGATTCGGTTTAGTATTTATGGCATGAACTTAGGGTTTCGCTTTCATATTTGGTTTGAAACATATGAATATTCATTGAATTTAGTTGTTTGAGTCTGTTTAGAACATCTGGAATACATGTTATGCTGATTTTTGAATAACTCTTGAATATTAGCGCGAAGTTACTATTCTTGTTTGAAATCATGATAATCAATGTTTGGATGATCTTTTGTTGTGATTTTTTATTTGATCATGAAAGATATGACATTGTTTGATGTTTTCGTTTGTGTTGAATACTTGTTTGAGTGTTTTTATTGTGCGATAATAGTTTGTGTAGTTACTCCCCGAGCTTTGGTTTAGGGTTGAAAGTTCATCTTGAATCCGAATGTTCATATTGCAACACGAGTTCTTGAGTCTTGTTCTCTCTAGTGAATTGAAATCATGTTTACCATTGACTTTATTTGATTGAATGTGCTTGAAATAATGTTTTAAATGCTGATTTTTGTATGCACATTCAATAATAACTTGTTTCCTTAGTTCTTTGATCGAGAAATACTTATTATACATGTTTCAATTATTCAAGTTTCATTTGTTTTTTTAACTTTCTTGTGATTACTAACTTGTTTACGGTTTGTGCAAGGTTCTCAAGACGGATCTAATAGCCATATCTCATCTTTCATCTTTCTTTATCTTCACTTTAATCAATTAATCAAGTTTTGATTTATTTATTTAATTTTGTTATTAAAAATGGATTAGTTTACTAATATATTTTTCTTAACTCGACTAATTAAGTTAATCAACTCTTGATTAATCGATTAAACTTTCATTGCATGATACTTTATTGCTTTTAATTAATTAACTAAAATTCAATTTAGTTATTTAATTTTGTTATTAAAAATTAAATAGTTTTGGCTAATTAATTGTTCTTAACTTAAATAATTAACTTAATCAACTTTTAAGTTAATTTACTAAGTATCCATTTCTATGTTTCATTTGTTTCCGTTAGCTTTGATACAAGTTATGAGTCCACTCGGATTTGATTCTTACTTCTTATGAGAGTTCGAATTATTTCTCTTCTATTGGTTTTGTTCGACTGTTTGAATTTTTATCTGATGCATGGATCTTTATTCGATATTATCGATTTTCATCCAACACTTTGAACCTAACTGATGCACTTTCCTGGCCGGTGATTTATTTTAACCTGATATGCTTCATTCAATGCTTTTACTACCATCTGACGCTTGGGTTTCTTTGATGTTGTCTACTTGTAATTTATTCTCACCTGAGGTTTTGTAAATCCTTGGCTTCTTTATCTGTCTACGGTTGTAAATCCAAAGGGGATGGGATTGCTTTATTGACTTGTTTATGTCAAGTACTAATTTCTTATTTGGTCAGATCGCTCTTTTACCTTTACGTTTTACTTTCATGTATATATGATAGTCCCTTTATCTCCTCGTATCTTCTCTAACTTAAAAATCTTTTCCCTCCTTTTCAAAACTCTTATTATTTTCTAACTTGAACCGCTTTCGCAATAAACTTGCACTTCGTTTCGTGTATTTTCAAAAAATATTTTTCATAATTAAATCTTTAACTAATTTAATCATACTTTGACATCATTTACAAGACTTAGTCATTAACCCCATTCAAACCATTTTGCCACTTTTACTTTTTACTTTAAAACATTTTCTCAAAAGACTAAACTCTGATCGATTCTTGTAGTGATGCAAACTGTTATCTTATACGATATGTAGTGAAGTGAGATATTCTATACTTGGGTGTTGAGTGAGGTTTTATTGATGTTAAATCTAAGTTATATCCTCCACTTTGAGATGACGCAAATTCTCCTTTCTCATAATTGTGGGTAGTAAGTATGTTTTCCACTCGGATATGATGAGATGTTTCTTCTTCTTAAAATTAGTGAATTTCTTAACCTACCCCATGAAAATCCCAAAATGCCCTTCATAAAATTGGAAGTTTATTTCCGGTTCGCACCATTCACTCCAATTTTTTAGTGTAATCGAAAGTATATCTCCAGTTCCTTTCCGAAAATATAATTTCGATTTTGGGCATGACAGGTAGCAGAAAAACCTAATTATACATAATTACTTTAGTATTTACATTTATAATTAAAATTAAAGACATGCAATTTTTAAATCAAATTAAAGTCCAAAAATGTTATCCAAAATGCATTTCATAATAATAGTATTCAAAATACAAATTCAGTATAATACGAAATAAAAAAACTAAGTCAAAATACAATCAAAATAAACTACTGCGTATGGTGGAGCCGACCCGTCACCCTCGAGGCGTTCCTCCGCTGCCTCCTATAGACCAGGGCACCCTGAGTCTCCGCCATGATGGCCTCTAGAACGCCTATGACATCAGATCCGTTAGAAAACAGCCATATGTCAATGTCATCCCTAGCAAGCTCCATGATACGGCGACACCAAGGCAGCACGTCCTAGGAATGATCCCTCGTCGCCTGCTCCTCCTCTAGGATATCCTGATGAGTCGGCCTGAGTGGGTCCCATGGAGCCTTCCGTTTCAGGTATGGATGGGAAATCTTGAAGAACCATGGCATGTAACCGTACGCTTAAGTCCAGTCGTCTAGAGCCACGATGCTCTTGGTCTCAGGTATGAGATTATTCTCAAGATCATCAAAAAACTCATTCATCTCCCTCCTCTTCACTGTCAGAGGAGTAAATAAAGCAGGATGCCGAAGAACCGTTTGAGTATACCCGAAATGACGCATCACTCGCTCGGGCATATAAGCAGCAGTCTTCCGAGTATCGTAGGCCAACCAACCTGTAAATAGAGACACCTCACCGAAAGGTATCGTCTCGCGGTGGTCGGCGTAGGCACTGAAGTGGATGTCCTCATGCACAATATGGTCCTGATAAACCTGATACACAAGTGTTTCCTTGTGCCTTTGAGTGGCTCATATGCACATGTTTGAGGCATCTGCTTAGTACAACCCTCAGCAAATGACCATCCTAAAATTTGTGGGAAGTGTTGTAGGATCCATCCTTGAAATATCAAAATTATATCAGTTAGTTTCAAAATCAAAATAATTAAAAAAGGAAGCCAAGAGAAATTTTTTATACTGTCAAAAGAGACATGCTGCCGGTGATCTGCCTCGTCTTCCACCTAGCCGCCTCCGTCATCTTGGTATACAAGTAAACCAAGCAAGCATCCCCCCAGTTCCACCCACTGACCTGCTCTAAATCAGCAAAGAATTTGAGGTACATGATGTTAGTGTAAGTGGCACTGGTGTCCACAAAGATCTGGGTCCCAACAAGATACATGAGGTATGCTCTTATGGCATACCATCTATTAAGGGTAACCTGCTCTAGATCACCATCATCCGCTCGTGCATGCGCAACCTCCTGATAAAAAACAATCTTCAACCAACTATATCTCACGTGGTTGCCACGTGTCTTATCAACCTCCTCCAGGGCCTCCTCTACGATAAATCCCAACCTATCAACCAACAAATCAATCGCCTCGTATTTCTCCAACTTCTCATGATCGAGAAATCATCCTCTGATCGGCAGATGAAGCATACAAGCGACGTCGTCCAGTGTAATCGTCCTTTCTTCGTGTGGTAGATGAAACGAATACGTCTCATCGCGCCACCTTTTTACAAAAGCGTTGGTCATCCCCTAGTTGACCACGCTATATCCATAGAGGGTCAAATCTCTCAACCTTGTAATGCCTAGTAGATCATCAAACCATGGCTCGAGAGGGGGAGTTAGCTTGTTGATCTTCTTCCCATGGTTGATGACCTTCAGTGTATTGCGATCCTACATGAAAAAATTCAATGTTATAATTCATAATATTATTCATAATATAATATAATTAATAAATGAAACATAAATGTAAATTTCGTACCTCTCCATCCCATAAATGTCTAGCCACATGGGTGAGATAAAGCGCGAGCACAGATAAATCTAAAGGCCCCCTCCAAAGACCTGAGGGACCTGTGGTGTCGCCGCTGCCGCCTCTGCTACCAGTGTCGCCTTTGTTGGCACTGGTTCCACTGGTACCTCGGGTGGCCCTGGAACTGGTACCTCAGGTACTGAGGGTGTAGGATCAGGTCTCATCTCAGATGGTCCTGCCTGTGAAGCTGATGTGCATCTCGTCACAAAAATCCGTGCGGTGGTGAGGATGGTGAGGATGTGCATCTGCGGTATGACAAAGGCGGGGAGGGATGGACTGGAGACTCTCGTCTGCTATGGGAGGAATAAGTAGAAGGTGTAGAATCAGAAGGAGTAGAATGTGCCTCAGACATAGCCTGTCAGGGTGTCGAAGGAACCTGTGTGGCCTGACTCCTCGGAGCCCGTGTGGCCTGACTCCTTGGAGCCCGTGTGGCCGGACTCCTCTCTCTCCGCAAAGAATCATGATGTGTAACCCGACCATGCCTCAAACGTGAAGGTCTCTCAGACATATCTCCTATAGAAGCAAGAACGAAATGTTAGGATATGACTTACAGAGGAAAAAATGAATAAAAAAAATTACGCAGACAGATACCGGAAATAAACTTCCAGTTTTGTTCATCCCATGAAACCGGAAATAAACTTTCGGTTTCCTCTACGAAACAAAGCAGCGAAAAACCCCACCCCAAAATCCAAAATGCATCAAAAAACACAGATTGATCGTCAAAAACAGTTTACCAATAGTGTTATAATCACTTTTAATGATGTAAACTACCAAAAATAACACATTTAAAGCCCTATTTCACTAATTTCAATCGATTTTACATAAACTCTAAAAATGTATAAATCACTTACTTGATTGATTGAAGATGGTTGTTGCTTGATTGATTTCGTTACTTGTTGTATTTAAGCAATGCTTGATAATTTGTGTTGATTGTTTGAGGAAAAAATTGACTTTGGTGAGAAGGGTTGAAAGAGAGAGTTTGTTTTTGAAAACTTTGTTGTTATTGGGAGGGAAAAGGTTTTGGCGCGTTTAAGTGCATTCAGATACCGAAAATATACTTCCGGTAGCAAACCGTAAGTAAATTTCCGCTTTGCACCCAACCCCTTTCAACCTGAATTGCATGGTATAGGGTGCTAACCGGAAGTTTATTTCCGGTTTTCTAGGGGCAAAAGTTGAATCTCACGTGGTGCACAAGAAAACCATGGGGTGGGTTAAGAAATTCACTAAAATTAATCAATACACAAATTTTGGTCTTTTTTACCCGAACTACATGGGTTTTGATTTCAACATTACACATTATTGGTATGTAGGCCTAGAACTCATTGGAAGTTCTATCAACTAAAAAATTATAAAAATACTTATTTTCTCATCTCCACCATCTATTTTGTACATACTTTTTATAGCCAAAATACACAAATTTTCAAAGAAGTTCTTGCGGAGTACCATAGATTTTTAGGGTGCTAATACATTCCCTTTGCATAACTAACCCCCGTACCTAGATCTCAGTTTTATTAGTTTTTTGTGTTAAAAACTTCTTTGGGTTTTATTCGTTCTTTTCCCATTTCCTTTGGAAACAATAAAATACGGTGGCGAATTTCATTGATTACGAGTTAAGTCAATCCAATGACTTAGTCTCGAAGATTTTACTGCTACAATAAGGAATGAGTAAGATAGGTCATGTTATAATAATTATGATGCATATTTGTTTGTATAAAGAAGAGTTTTATGTCTGCGGTTGCGGAATGTGTTGCTATGACACCCTTAGTTCTTGATTTAGTATATATCGAACAATTGAATCCAAAGTATAATTTAGGGTTCGAAATTACCATTAAGAATCTTTTTTTTCTCCAATATCTTGCTTGAGGACAAGCAAAGGTTCAAGTGTGGGAGAGTTTGATGACTCCAAAATACATTGTTTATTTGACTTGAATTACATATGATTTATTATGATTTTATTTCCATTTCCACCTTTATGTTTGAGTTTTCTTTCTATTTCAGGAAATGGACTAATCAGGAGTCGCGAGCGAAGAAACAAAGTGTGTAACACCCCAAATTTAATTAATTATTTAATTAAATTATTAAAGGAATTATTTGTTGGAATTTGTTGAAGTTGGAATTTATCGGCGTAAATTGTATTAATAGGTTGATTTGAGTGGTTAAGTTTATAGTCAGATTAATTGTCGGTTTAATCGGAGAAATAATATTATTATATTGGACTTTCTATTTAATTAAGTTGGTTTGATTTTTATGTGGTAAATAACAATGTTGGAGGTGTTATTAATTGGCCCAATAAGACAATATGGAGAATTATATTATTATATGGATTAAGTGTAAAATAAGAAGTATTAGTGATATCAGCAAAACAAAAAATCATTAGGTTTTGTACGTAGCAGTTGCAAGAGAAAGGGTTTGGAAGCACCAAGTTGGAGAAGACAGATTAGGAGAATTGTCACTGATAGCCAAAAGTTCCGGAAATTTGACCAGATAATTCGATCGATTGAAAAACCAAAAGGTAAGGGCAGGGTTCGAATTTTATAACCGTGATTATGATGATTGATATGTGGGATTGGGATTATATGAATTTTTCTATATTGCGTTGAATTTTGTTGAGTTTGATTCTGATGAAATTGTGATCTGCCATTGATGAGTTGTACTGGTTAAAAAGTTGTTCATGTTGTTGTTGTTATTGGTTTTGTGTTGTTGTGAATTTCATACTTGAGATGTTGTATAATTGAATTGTTGAATCGAAGAATTTTCTAGAAATTGTGAGCAAAAAAACTAGGCTGAGTAGTAAGAATAGATGGAACTGTAGATGCAGAAAAACATGTGGAAGATGAAGAAACAATAAGGTACGACCGTCCCAATATGTGAAGAAAAGAGAGGTGGACCCCACTAACTAGGGGGTGGATGCCTCATGTAGGAGATGGGTGCCCCACCTTATTACTTGTGTGCCTTGCTTTCTTTTATGTATGTATGTGATGTAGTGTAGAAAATTAAACCTGTAGCATAAAGAATGAGTGTACATATGATAAGGAGAAAAGGCTGGGACGGGGGCCATGTTGAAAATAAGGGTGGACTCCCCATGGCTTGGGATGGGCGTCCCACCCTGGTTTCTTTCCTTTTCCTGTGTATATTTACCACGTGTCTTATTTTCTGATTTTGGCAAATTCTAGATCTTGTAGTTTTAGCTTAGATATATGCTACAACAAGGAATGAAATAATGGCATCTTGATGAGTTAGAATAATTTGATACAGAGGGTCTACTTGATATAGGCTTGTTAGTAGAATCGATCGTAATCAGTAGATTTAGCAAAAATAGAAAATAGTTTGTAGCAGATTTTTACTAAATATTGGTAATTGGCAATAGAGGTTACTCTTGATGACGGTGAAATTTAGTAGCAGAAATTAATGGTATAAGTATAATACAAGTAGCATTAATTAGTTTATAGTTGATAGTAATAGCAGGAAAAAAGAACAATGCCAGAATTAGCCGAATTAGTAAAATAAGCGGTAAAATTAGTTGTTCGAAATTGATCAAAAATTTTCGAGGTAATTAGTATATATTAGTAGGTAATTGTGTTTGGTTTGTTTTGTGGAAACAACGTTGAATACGTTGGCTTGCAGGTACATCTGAATGAGTTGAATTATCCCGATCTATGGACATAGTTGAGTTGTAGGTTTGAGGACCAGTGTTGATTTAAGTTGTTGCAGTTGATACATATTTTATGTTGTTGTTGAGTTGATGTTTATATGTTGTTGATATGTTGATAGGCCTATGGCCAGTGTTGAAGCGACATTGAGTACCTCTATTTATTGGTACAATGTTGATATGGCGTATGCCTTGGTGGCGATGATTGTTCTTGTTGTTGTATGTGATTGTTGCATTCATTTAGTCACATACATTTGCATACTTTGTGATAACCTGGATTGGAAAATTAGCGATGAAGGCTTATGCCTTGGCCTTGATGTCACCATGTTGAAAGTTAAAGGCTTATGCCTTGTTGAATGCCTCGACAAACTGACAGATTTTAAGTTGGGAATTTTGCTCCGATCGTACCACATGCATATTGTAACACCCCTTCTATTTACCCGCGTTTTATAATAATAATCAGAGTATTTAATCATAACCAATAAGGCATCACAATTTTAAAACATAAAAATTTCCAAAACATGTGTCATGCTTTCTCTGAAGAAGACTTATCAAATAATTAATGCAACAGTTATGTTTAACAGCGGAAATGTAACATAACCAAAACTTCTGAATACAACATTCACAGTATTCCAGAATAAATAAACTAAGACCTGAATCACAACATTAAAGAATTCCAGGAATAATAAGTCAACATAATTCAAAGTTATTCAAAATATCCATTAAAGGATTAAAGCAACCGTTCCCCAGTGTTACATCTACCAGAGCACGACACTGACACGCGGACTAACTGACTGACTCAATACTAGAGCTATCCTCACCAACTCCAAGCACTAATCACCGGATCCGAAAATGTTGAGTAAGGGTGAGATCTCGATTCAATATAACATGCGTTATCGTTTTAGAATACAATAGAATAAAGATACATTAATTCATTAATCCGACAAGTCATAATCAAATCACAACACACTCACGCAATGAACATGTACATAATTCAAACAATGGAAATTGCAACACGGAATCCATCCTAGCATGTTACAATCCCATATGCAATGCAGACTCTATGCATGTGGTACCAAAACGTGAACCGAGTTCACACACACCGCTCCGTTTACATGTGGATAGACAGTGTAATTCATGATTCGCCCATAGCTATTGGGTCAAGAATCCAGCCTCACTACCTCAACCTCCCGAGTAAGTATATTGGCTCAACCAGTTCACTTCCGCACAATGGGAATGAACCAAATCAATAAATGTATATGCATGCATCATAAAAGCATGCCATCATCATTTCACATATCATGATATTAATACAAATCACATCATGTCAATTCACCAGTGTATCTCATTCAATCAAAATGAATAACAATTATATAACACTGTAAGCATCAATACCTCATAGGTAACTCATACCATTCACAATAGTTCTCATTATCCTTAATTACTCATTCTTTCAAAAATCGGGAGCGCGACCATTTTTAAAATAATTTATCAAAACAATGTTTTTCTCTTTTCTAAAGGTAGTATTTGGAATTTAGAAAATAACGCCGAAAATGGCACTCGAATCGGAGTTACGGTTTAGAAAATATGAATTTTTGAAGTTTTAGAAAAATTGGAAAAAAATTCACATGGAACCCGGTTCCTACCTATATAGGAACCGGTTCCTGAAAGTTGAAAATACCTCGCCCCTGATTTTTGAATGGGGAACCGGTTCCGACATATACAGGAACCGGTTCCTGAGTGTAAAAAGTCCCAGTTTGCCAATTTTAACACTGGGAACTCGGTTCCTCCCCACAGGGAACCGGTTCCCACGACCTGTGACAGCATTTTTGATACTTTTTGACAGCATTTTGCATTCTTACTCATTTCCAAACTTACTAACACGATTTGGTACATTAGGAACATCATTTCATCGTCATTTCGCACCATTATAACATCAAACAACATGGTTTATTCACCCCTATCAATTATCTGACATACTTATGATTCCTAATTCCAACACTGACACAAATAGGATTTGTTTCCTATAACTCATAATCATCATAATTCAAATTCTCTAACATACCCAATTATCCCTATGATTCCCAAAACCCATAAAGCATATTAATCGATCGAAATCACCCCTTACCTCGCGATGATTCTTCGATTCTCTTGGTGTCGGCTTTTCCTCTCTTTTCCTCTTCTCTCCAATTTCACGTGAAAACAGTTTCTCCAAAAAAAATCTATTCTTTCTTTCTTTTCCCTTTTTATATTCCTTTTAATGTTCCTTTAATTATTCCAATAAAATAAAATAATTAAAACTTAATAATTAGTAGAGTGATTTACTCTCTTACACCCACCGTTTACTCTGCACACCTCAACATATTTCCTCATTTAATGACCCAATTAATCCACTAAAATTAATACTCGAGACTTCATTTAATTAAATAATTAAATCCTCACTTAATTAATATTTAAATTAAATCGGGGTGTCACAACTCTCCCCCACTAAAAGAGTTTTCGTCCTCGAAAACATACCTTAGACGAACAGTTCGGGATACGAGTCTTTCATCTGACTCTCCAGCTCCCAAGTTACATTTCCTTCAGCTGGTCCTCCCCAAGCTACTCTTACCAGTGCTATCTCTTTACCTCGCAATTGTAACACCCCATTTCTACCCAACGTTTATTATAAAATCAGAGTGCGGAAATTTTAAACTAAAAACATGGGATGCCACATTTCAACATTAACAACACAAACAAATAAGATACATAACACTTTTTAATTAGGAGGATCTCATAACAACTTGCAATAACTTTCAAACAAAATACTTTTTATTACTACGCAGCGGAATTCATAGTTATACAACTGAATATATTATACTAATAGCAACTTTAAACATCTTGTTCGACTTACAACATACTTAACAACTTTTTATTTCACAATATCACTTAGGATTCAACAGATTATACTAATAACAACAAGAGTCAACAATATAAACAACATAGACCAACATCCCCCCGAGTGTTACGTATCAGAGCAAAGACACCGACTTGAACCGTCATTAACTAATTCCTCCATTCCTGGATACCTGCACGTTACCAATATAAAGGTAACGGCCAACAAAATAGAAAGGGTGAGATATCGAATAATATAAGCGAAAGTACGATAATTCATATGCTTAAGTAAAGAAACATACAATAATTACTACTTTAATCGATAACACATAATATCTACCAAACAACATAAAGTCAACAACATATAATATCCACCAAACAACATAGAATCAACAACATATAATATCCACCAAACAACATAGAATCAACAACATATAATATCCACCAAACAACATAGAATCGGCAACAACTTAAATGCGACTCAATGCGACTCGACAAATGCAAATGCATGTGGATCCATTTGGAGCGAACTCTAACTTAAAATATGTCGGTTATCGAGGCATTCAACAAGGCATAAGCCTTGACTTACAACGTGGTGCCAATCCAGCCAACTTACACGTGGTGCCAATCCAGCCAACTTAATAATGCACATGCTATGTATGATACACCGACCACAGCATCAACAACAACTTAAAACAACAACTTAATCATGCATTAACTGCATCAACTTAATCAACACGATCAACTTCGACCTCAACAACTATCAACAACGTCAACAACAATGCAACTTATAATTAACATAATCAACTTCAACTTCAACAATAATGAACAACTTCAACAACAATTAGTAATATCAACCACAATATAATTTATAATCAACACGATCAAATTCAACCTCAATAATAATTAACAATTTTAACAATAATTAGCAATATTAACAACAATACAATTTATAATTAACACGATCAATTAAACTTCAACAACAATTAACGACTTCAACAATAATTAACAACTTCAACGAGATACAACGATAAATTTATTCAACAACTTTATCTTCAACTTTTGCCACATAATTATACGGTTCTTAGACCATCTAATTCGGACATAAACAACAACGATTCGGCTGTATCAACAATCAAGCAACTAATGCGAAATTCAACGAAATGACACTATTTTAATTAACTACCCGTATACCCGAACTATTCCGTAAAGTTTCGTTCGATTCCGACAAACTATTTTCCCCGCTTAATTCCACTGACAGTGTAGTTTTCTACACTATTTTCAGTTTTCTGCAACTTTACTACTTAGTATTAATTGTCCTATTAATTAATTCTGACAGGTTATTAATAATCTTGCATTATTATGAATCATGTTATTAATTAACCTATACTACTAGATACCCCTGCACTGTTAATCATACTCTGCTGATGTAATTCTTTCCACTCATGCTAGTATATTTTCTGCATTATATGAAGCATTCCTTAATATATATTTGTTTTTATACTACTTGTTGCAATTTTATTCTTCCTAGCACTATTTTCCATTCACAAGTCACTAACCAACACTCATCAACCCACGTGGCACAAAGCCACGTTTTGAGACGCCCCACTTGGCCTTGAGGCGGACGCCTCTTCCAATGAGGCGGACGCCTCCACACTCTCCTCACCAGGAAGGCGGTCGCCTCCTCCTATATGTTCATCCAATTAATTCACACCCACGCACAGAATGACCACATGCATACCAGGTAATTAAATCGATATAGTTTCTTCTTAATACAATTACATGAAACAATTAATTTTAATAGTATATTCCAGCAATAATATTTTATCGACGAAATCAGATTAACAGTATAATTAAGCATCCCTAAACCCCACATACGAACCATCCTACAATCGATTATAAAACTCGAACCCCACCCTTACCTGTGGATTGACGGGAACTCGGAAATTCGATCGGAATAACGGAACTCTCGGACAGCAACGATCATCACTAGCACCTTGTTTCCAACCTTTCTCCCTTTCCTCTCCTTCTGGTCTTTCTCCACGGCTAGGGTTTTCTCTTTGTTTTTGCAAGCAACATTCACTCCTTATTTTACTAGGTTAATTCAATATATAGTAGCTTCTAATAAAATTGTTTTATTAAATAATTCTCCCCAAAAATACTATTTTTCTCCTATAATTAATATACCACATTTTATTTATTAATTCCAAATAATAGAATAATTCTAGTATTATTTTTATTCTAACTATTAGCCTTATATTTCTCCTTTTATATCTCTTATTTATTTAAACCTAATTCCTTCTCTTATAATTAAATCCAACTAATAATATTATTATTATAATAATAAAATAGTAATAATAATAATATTTCTATTATTTCTACTTAACCTAATTTTCACACCTCTTTTCTATACTTCTAACACCAAATAAATAACTCTATTAATTCCACACTTATTTCTAATATTATTTTCAATAATATTCTACCACAAAATTAATTCATCACTAATTATTCTAGTTAATTAATCTCTACTCATAATAATAGTTCTCCGACTAAACTGATTATTTCACTTAAATAAACTAGTCCAATAAATAAATACTATTATTCTTAATATTAATCCTGCAATTACACCAACCAAATAATTCGGCTTAAACTTAATAATCCAAATATGTCTCTTAAATAATGCCAATAAATCCAATTACTCCGATTAATTCTCAAACTTCGTCTAATTCCAATAATTAAATCTTTTAATAATTTAATTAACTAATTAATTAAATTCGGGGCGTTACAGCAATTGCTTCACTTTCCGATCCTCAATTCTCGCAGGCACTGCTTCAATAGTCAAGTTATCCCGCACCTGAACATCATCTATTTGAATCTCATGAGACGGATCCGCAATGTACCTCCTCAACTGAGATACGTGGAAAACATCATGCAAATTAGCAAGTGACGGTAAAGCAATCGATAAGCAACTTTCCAACTTTTTGTAATCAAGCGGACCAATAAAGCGGAGTCAACTCTTTGACTTCAAGGCTCGACCAATACCGTCATCGGAGTAACTCTCATGAACACATGGTCTCCTTCATTAAACTCAAGATCTTTCTTCCTCTTATCATGATAACTTTTCGACGACTAGAAGTTCTCATCTTCTCTGAATCATCTTAATCCTTTTCAAGTTTGTTGAACAATCTTGGTCCAATCACAACACTTTCTCGATTCATACCAACACAACGGTGTCCGACATCTCCTACCATACAATGCCTCAAGCGGAGCCATACCGATGCTCGAATGAAAACTATTGTTGTAGGTAAACTCTATCAACGACAAATAGCTATCCCAAGCTCCACCTTTCTAACACACAAGCTCTCAACAAATCTTCTAACGATGAATCGTCCTCTCCGTCGACCATCATGCATGGATGATATGCGAACTCAATCGTAACTTAGTACCTAGAGCCTCCTGCAATCCTCGAACTTAGAAGTAAACCTCGGATCTCTATCCGACACAATGCTAGACGGAATACCATGCAAACTTACAACCTTTTCGACATACAACTCGCCAACCTCTCCATCGGATAATCCATTCTTATCGGAATGAAGTGAGCGACTTTGTCAATCGGTCAACAATAACCCAAATAGAATCACAGTTCTTCGTCGTCCTCGGCAAACCCGACACGAAATCCATTGAAATTCCATCCATTTCCATTTGGAACAAACAACGGTTCCATCAATCCGACGGTTTCGATGTTCAATCTTTGATTTCGACAAACCGACATGCATACACAAACTCGGCGATTTCCTTTTCATTCCAGCCACCAAAATAATTTCTTCAAATCATGATACATCTTAGTAGCACCGGGATGAATACTCGATCCACTACGATGTCCTTCCTCTAAGATACTTTTTCTAATCTCAACATCCGAACACACTCTATCACCAAATCTCATAACGCCATTCTCATCAATTCGAATTCACCTCCTTGACCTTGGTTAATCAATGTCGACTTGTCCACTAAACCAACATCGGACTTACGTCCATTTGAATCTCTTCCAAGATACCACTAGTCAATCTCAACATGCCCGATTTCACACTATTCGGTAGTTTCACAAACCAAACTCGGTCTCTAAATTGTTCCACCAATTCCAATTCACGAACCATTAACATCGACATATGCAAAGACTTCCGCTCGATGCATACTACCACGTTTGCCTTACCGGGATGGTAATTCAAACCAAAATCATAATCCTTGAGAAACTCTAACCATCTTCTCTCGCCTCATATTCAACTCTTTCGATCAAAGAGATACTTGAGCTCTTATGATCTTGAACACTTCAAACCGTGAACCATACAGATAATGCCTCCACAATTTCAACACAAACACAACAACCGCCAACTCTAAATCATGAGTCGGATAGTTCCTTTCATGAGTCTTTAACTGTCTTGAAGCATAAGCCACAACCTGCTTATCTTGCATCAAAACACCTCCTAAACCCATCAAAGACGCATCACAATACACCACGAAGGATTCTTCCGGATTCGGCAAAATTAAAATCGGAGCACTAGTCAATCTCCTCTTCAATTCTTGGAATCCTTCTTCACAATCTATATCCCAAACAAATGCTTGGCCTTTTCTCGTCAACTTAGTCAATGGTAACGCTAACTTCGAAAATCCTTCAATGAATTTCCTGTAGTAACCTGCCAGACCAAGAAAACTACGAATCTCCGAAGCATTCTTCGGCGCTTCCCACTGAGATACAACTTCTACTTTTGTAGGATCAACAATACCATTCTTGGAAATCACATGACCAAGAAAACTCACTTAACCAAAACTCACATTTAGACAATTTCGCATAAAGTTTCTTTTCTTTCAATAATTCCAATACAATTCTCAGATGCTTTGCATGCTCCTCATCATCCTTTGAATAGATCAGAATGTCGTCAATAAACACCACCACAAACTTGTCAAGATACGGATGAAATATCCTGTTCATATACTCCATAAACACACCAGGTGCATTAGTAACTCCAAATGGCATAACTGAATACTCATAATGCCTATACCTTGTTCTAAGCGCGAATATCTCCGCCTTAACACGAATCGATGATATCCGGACCTCGGATCAATTTTGCTAAATGAACAAGCTCCAACCAACTGATCCATCAAATCATCAATCCTCGGCAATGGATACCGATTCTTGATGGTCACTTTATTCAGTTGCCTGTAGTCAACACACAATCTCATTGTACCTTCTTTCTTTTTAACCAACAATACCGGCGCACCCCACGGTGAAACACTAGGCGAATAAATTTCTTCTCAAGCAACTCCTCTAGCGCTTCTTCAACTCGACAACTCGGATGCCGACATGCGATAAGGCGCCATCGACACCGGACTAGTTCCAGGAATTAAATCTATAGCAAACTCCACCTCCCTCTCAGGTGGTAACTCATTCACATCTTCCGGAAACACCTCGGAAATTCATTAACAAGCTGAAGTTCACCACTCTTAGCCTTTCCTTTCACCAGTCAAATAATATAACATAAACACCACACACCATCTCTAACGGTGAATTCATCATGCTTAAGCGACATAGTCTCATCTTCCACCTTAACTTCTTGGAAATAAGTCTTCTCAAAACAATTGATATGAACACGGTTGAAGACCAACAGTTCATTCAAGGATAATATCAAGTTGTTCTAATGGTAGGCACACTAAATCCATACCGAAACCTCTATCAAAAATAACAATAGGGCAATTTCTACAAACATACGAAGTAGTCACTGACCCCGACGCAAGAGTGTTAATAACCATACTTCCATCCAAATTGGAAATTTCCAAATTCAATCTCTTAGCACAATCCAAAGAAATAAAAGAATGTGTCGCTCCAGTATCAATAATTGCTATTAAAGGTATGCCATTAATAAAACATGTACCTTTAATCAACCGATCATCAGGCTTAACATCTGACCCTAACAAAGCGAACACCTTCCCACGGCTCTTTCTTTGGTTTAGTACCGGACGAGTGTGTTCTTCACCACGTTGTAACATGTTATCTTTACGAATCTACACTCAGACTAAATGACCAAACCTTCCACAGTTGTTGCACTTCCTCGCCTCATTCTTGCATTCAGGAGCTCGGTGACCCAATTCACCACACCTGTAACACTTCACGGAAGAACCAGAAGAACCAGAGTCTCCCCCACTAGGCTTCTTCCAACCTCCGGATTTCTGATTATTTCTATCGTACGGCTTACCACGATCCATATGTCTCTTGCCTTTACGATCAGCATAACTCTGAGCGTTTGACTTAGTACTAGCAAGATCTTCTTCCGAATCCTACTACAATCAACCAAATCGAAACCTTCTAATCTGGCGATACGATTCCTGCTTGATCTCGTCCACGAAACCATTCTCAAACTTGATACATTTGGAAAATTCTCCATCGCATCGTTAGGATAATTAGCATAATACTTTGCTAACTCGATAAACTTGGTCGCATACTCACTCACGGACTTGTTGCCTGCTGAGCTCCGAATCGATCTCTTTCTTGAGTGTCTTGGAAAATACCTTCTCGAGAAAAGCCCTCCGAACGAACCCCAAGTCAATGCAATTCCATCTTCTTCCAATTCGGTCCTGGTAGCAACCCACGGTCATCGACTTACGCCAACATGTGAGTACCATATCTCACCTTGGTCCCTCGGACAATCAATCACTCGAAGATCCTCTCGATCTCCTTCAACCACGAGCACCCTCGGGATCATGTGCACCCTTGAACAATGGAGGATTATTCCTCCGAAAATTCCCCAATTATGCATCGACCGATCGCATTAATTCCTCCGAGTACCGGCTAACATCCCAAAGCCTCGACAATAGCATCATCATTCCTTCCGTTACCTCTTCCACCATTGTTCGTAACATTACAAAACAACCTACATCGACACAAGTATCGATGTTACTTACACTAGTCGCATACTAAAGGGATAATGACACTAAGACAAGACCGACTATGCTCGATACCACTATTGTAACACCCCTTTATTTACCCGTTTTATAATAATAATCGAGTATTTAATCATAACCAAGAAGCGTCACAATTTTAAAACATAAAATTTCCAAAACATGTGTCATGCTTTCAAGAAGACTTATCAAATAATTAATGCAACGATTATGTTTAACAATGGAAATATAACATAACCAAAACTTCTGAATACAACATTCACAGTATTCCAGAATAAATAAACTAAAACCTGAATCACAACATTAGAGAATTCCAGGAATAATAAGTCAACATAATTCAAAGTTATTCAAAATATCCATTAAAGGATTAAAGCAACCGTTCCCCAGTGTTACATCTACCAGAGCACGACACTGACACGCGGACTAACTGACTGACTCAATACTAGAGCTATCCTCACCAACTCCAAGCGCTAATCACCGGATCGAAAATGTTGAGTAAGGGTGAGATCTCGATTCAATATAACATCGTTATCGTTTTAGAATACAATAGAATAAACAGATACATTAATTCATTAATCCAGCACAAGTCATAATCAAATCACAACACAGCTCACGCAATGAACATGTACATAATTCAAACAATGGAAATTGCAACACTGGAATCCATCCTAGCATGTTACAATCCCATATGCAATGCAGACTCTATGCATGTGGTACCAAAACGTGAACCGAGTTCACACACACCGCTCCGTTTACATGTGGATAGACAGTGTAATTCATGATTCGCCCATAGCTATTGGGTCAAGAATCCAGCCTCACTACCTCAACCTCCGAGTAAGTATATTGGCTCAACCAGTTCACTTCCGCACAATGGGAATGAACCAAATCAATAAATGTATATGCATGCATCATAAAAGCATGCCATCATCATTTCACATATCATGATATTAATACAAATCACATCATGTCAATTCACCAGTGTATCTCATTCAATCAAAATGAATAACAATTATATAACACTGTAAGCATCAATACCTCATAGGTAACTCATACCATTCACAATAGTTCTCATTATCCTTAATTACTCATTCTTTCAAAAATCGGGAGCGCGACCATTTTTAAAATAATTTATCAAAACAATGTTTTTCTCTTTTCTAAAGGTAGTATTTGGAATTTAGAAAATAACGCCGAAAATGGCACTCGAATCGGAGTTACGGTTTAGAAAATATGAATTTTTGAAGTTTTAGAAAAATTGGAAAAAAATTCACATGGAACCCGGTTCCTACCTATACAGGAACCGGTTCCTGAAAGTTGAAAATACCTCGCCCCTGATTTTTGAATGGGGAACCGGTTCCGACATATACAGGAACCGGTTCCTGAGTGTAAAAAGTCCCAGTTTGCCAATTTTAACACTGGGAACTCGGTTCCTCCCCACAGGGAACCGGTTCCCACGACCTGTGACAGCATTTTTGATACTTTTTGACAGCATTTTGCATTCTTACTCATTTCTAAACTTACTAACACGATTTGGTACATTAGGAACATCATTTCATCGTCATTTCGCACCATTATAACATCAAACAACATGGTTTATTCACCCCTATCAATTATCTGACATACTTATGATTCCTAATTCCAACACTGACACAAATAGGATTTGTTTCCTATAACTCATAATCATCATAATTCAAATTCTCTAACATACCCAATTATCCCTATGATTCCCAAAACCCATAAAGCATATTAATCGATCGAAATCACCCCTTACCTCGCGATGATTCTTCGATTCTCTTGGTGTCGGCTTTTCCTCTCTTTTCCTCTTCTCTCCAATTTCACGTGAAAACAGTTTCTCCAAAAAAAACCTATTCTTTCTTTCTTTTCCCTTTTTATATTCCTTTTAATGTTCCTTTAATTATTCCAATAAAATAAAATAATTAAAACTTAATAATTAGTAGAGTGATTTACTCTCTTACACCCACTGTTTACTCTGCACACCTCAACATATTTCCTCATTTAATGACCCAATTAATCCACTAAAATTAATACTCGAGACTTCATTTAATTAAATAATTAAATCCTCACTTAATTAATATTTAAATTAAATCAGGGTGTCACACATATGCATAGTTGAGTCGCATTTTGAATTGCATATTGAAGTTGTTGTTATTATTACGTTGTTTGTTGATTGTCACATTATTGTTTGATATAAGTTGTTTTTAGTTATAAGTTGTTGTTGTTTTTAAATTGTACTAATTTGAGTGTTATGTTGATCGGTTAAAATTGTCTTATTATTGCTATTAAGTTGTTTATCAGTTGTTGTATGATTGTTATACGAAGCGGTGAAATTTGTATCATTCTAATTTAATATATTGATTAACATACTTTTGTTTATATTATTCGATATCTCACCCCTTCTGTTGTGATGTTGCCTCTACGTGGGTAACATGCAGGTAATCATGAAGATTAGTCGATGCTTAGTAGTTGTTTCAGTTGTTAGTTCAAGTCGGTTTAGTTTCTATGATACGTAGCACTTAGGGGGATAAACGTTTGATGTTATTTATTAATTGTTGTTGCTACTTTATGTTGTTGACCTTTAAGTTGAATTTGTGAAGTACCATGCTGTTATGGAAGTTGTTTTAGTCGAACAAAAATATTAAGTGAATTGTAGTTGATTAAAAAGTTGAATTAATTTATTACAGGTTCATCCAGGCTCTAAGTGTTATGTATCTGAATAAATGTGATTAATATATGTTATTTTTATGTGAAGAAAATGTGGCATCCGATGTATGATGAATTTCTGCACTCTGATTTTTATTAATATTCGATGGGTAGATTTGGGGTGTTACAAAGTGAAACAAACAAGGAACGGAGAAAAGGAGCAAGATCACGTCATTGTCCACTTAGTGAGAATGGCGGTCGCCACCCTTTATTTTGACCTAATGGTCGAAAGTAGGCATTACCTAGCCCCCAAGATTCCACCACGTCTCCTTTTTCTCGCCACGATGTTGGAGCGATTTTGGGGGATTTTTAGGGTTTTTGGAAACCTATAAATACCCCCCTGATTCCTCCATTTTTGGGCATCCTTTCTTTTACACACACTTAGGCCATATTTTGTCCAACCATAGCCAAACCTCTTTAGACCGAGGAGTATCTTGTTGCATTATAAGTCTGTATTAAAGATTGGAGCATTTATATAAGTTTTATTTCGGCATATTTACGTCAGCTTATTTGTACCAAATTCAGACTCCGCTTGGAGCAAGTTTCTTAATTTATTTATGCATTTACTTTATTAACCCCACATTATTTATCACTTTATTTATCGTATTTACTTCTATCGCATAATTTATTTTCATGTTTAGTTTCACACTTAAAACTTTTATCGCTTTATTTTCAATTACCATGTCAGGCTAAATTCTTAGTGCTGAATGTGAGGATCGTCATTAAGTGATCCTCTACACATGGTCTTTGTAGGATTTCTTAACGGGTTATTTTTAATTTAAATACAATCTCTCTGCACTTATTTTAATCTGCTTACACGAAAGTGAAGCATTGAAATGTTAGGTAAGATCGAAAGCCTCGAGACACAAAATATTAAGATTGATTTGTTTTTTTGTTAACAAATACCCTGAAAGAACTTTGTTAGTTAATTAGGGTTATTTAACAGGAGGTTTTAAAACTTTTTGCGGATGTGTTCAAAGGGTTAGGATCTGGTTATCTAAGTGAAAGTCTGTAACCATTTCAAGTTAAACTATCTAGTTAAAAATATTTTTCGACTAGGTTAAGAGTTTGATTTCTTAAAAATAAGTTCACTACTTTAACACAATGCACACTTTTCATATGTGACAAATAAACTGGTAGATTTAAAGAGTAAACTCGGTTCTGAATCAACGATGAAACAACCGGATGAACATCATCCGATAAGTATATCAATGAAGTCGCCATCGAACGTTTTTTATCTCGCGAAAGGAGAAAGGTAAACGCATCGCGAAAACCTGAAAGGGATAAGACACGGTCTTGTGACCGAGAGATATGGTAAGGGAGTCTATTACGCAAAGGGAAGGTATTAGCACCCCACACACCTGCAGTACTCTATGGTATCCACTTCTACTTTCTATCTAATGGGTGTGTTTATATCTACTTATCAATTAATCTCTATATCTATATGCTAAAAGAGAATGCATCTGAAAGAAAGGAAAATAAAGAAAACACGGAGAAAAGAAGGAATTATTTACAAAGCTGGATCGATCGACCCCCGTGACAAGATGCCTACGTATTCCCTCGTGCAATGGGAAAGTCAGAGCGCCGTAGTTCGGCTCACATGTTTTGGTGGGTTTTTTGCTTTTTACTTATGAAAAAGAGTCACAAAAAGAAAACCCGTAGGCAAAAAAGGTTTGCATTGGTTGGTTGCTTTTACCTTGAAAAAGGAGTTCGAACCATTATTAAGTGTTTTAATTTTCAAAAGAAAAGAAAACAAGTTTTAGTTTTATTACATGAAAGGATGCAAAAGAAACTAGAAAACAATCAAGGGAAACTATCTAACTCTATCCCTAATGTTATCATGCATGGATTATAACCTAAGGTCTAACTCGAATCGCTACCTAAGATAGAGTTGAGAGAATCCTAAGGGAACATGGCAAAGGTTTACAACCTAAATCTATGTCTATCTCGAATCACTACCTAAAATAGAGCTGAAGACGACAAAAGGGAATGGAAAAGGTTTTAAATCTATGTCTATCTCGAATCGCTACCTAAGATAGAGTCGAAGACGACAAAAGGGATAAAACAAACAAGTGCTTTGGCAGAGGCACAAGAATAATGCAATGCGTAAACAAATGTCAAACAAGCGTAGGCATAACCTACAGAGCAAATGATGCGTGTTCAGCAATAAATGCGAACCTCAAGAATGAGTGGAGAGTCAGAATAGGGAACTCCAGCCATTTTTGTAATCGACTCGATAGGAATAGTAACACGATTCGCGTGCACCATACAAGACACAGACTAGAATTGCAGGCGACGATTGCCGACCCTTTCCGCTTGCCCATATATCAATGATTCGATAGCAGGAAATATAAAAAAGCAGTACTTTTCTTGTTGGTGCCACGTCGGGTGTCCTAACCACTTCTGACCTATGCAAGCACAATTGTAAACACAATGAAAAGTGCCTCCATATGCACGGAAGAGGACTTTAAACAAACCAAACACAATTAGCAAACAGAAGCGCTCTAAACGGGTCTTTAAATAAACCAGAGGGGTTCCTGAACATGCTCCAACTACGGAAGCCCCATCATGCATCTCTACTCTTACTTCTCATGGCAAGAAAGCAGTAAAACCCTACTTCTCATGCTCTCTAGAAAAGCGGTAAAAGAATGCGATAAAAAGGTATAGAAAATATCAAACGGATAATAATCCAAAGAGCACTACGAGCTAAGAATACTCCGGAAAACTTTGGGTAAGTTGCAAAAGGATACGAAGCATACAAGTCCACATCACAAATTAAACCCCTGCAAGAAATACAATTCAAACAAAATGCCAGAAAAGAGATATAACGCGGGATATACAAATCCGCACTACAACCAACACTTGCATGAAATACAATTCACACAAATATGTGCAACAACGTGATATGGAACATATAAGTCCAATCACAAACTAAATCCCTGCAAGAAATACAATTCAGGCAGAAAACCATAATGAATGTAACGTCGGATATACTAATCCGCATCACAACAAAAACCTGCATGAAATATAATAATAATTATTGTTATTATATATATTATATTATGTGATTATTAATTTAATTGGATGATTTAAATGAATATTTGAATTATTTGAATATGTGTGTTATTTAATTAATTGAGTTTTATGAGTAGAATTATGGTTATTTGGTATTGGGCCTAAGTTTATGAATAAAAGTAATAGGAAAGTGTTAAGTATTAAGCCCAATAAGATATTACTAGTTAGTAAAGGTTAGAGGGAAAAATATAATTAGTGTTATCATTTGGAGAAAAGAGAAAAAGAAAGAAAAAGAAGAGAAGAAAAGAGGAGAAGAAGAGAAAAGAAGGTGAAACCCTAGGAAGTCAAATCTTCAAGAGGTAAGGGGGGGGGGGGAGAATATTCATTATTATGCATTTGTATGTTGTTAGGTAGTGATTAGTAACATGCTATAGAATTGAGTATCTCTAATTCTAGGTTTTTGATTCTCAAATTGAAGTTGTAATTTGGGGATTTTGATGAATAAAACTAGATTTGATGATATGAATAAGTTTCCTATAGTGTATACATGTTAGATGATGTTTAAATGATGATTAATAAGCATTAAAACTATTTTGGAGATGGAATTTCGTGGTTGGGCAGTGCTGTCACATAACAGATTTTTCTGCAAAGCGTGAAGGGCGCTGAGCGCGCGGGGGGCCGCTGAGCGCGGTTACCTATTTGCAGAAAAATGATAATTCTGTTTTATGCATGAATGGATTAGGGGATTGCTTGCTTATGATTTATCCTTAATTTACATGATTTATAATAATGGTATTGATGAGTTTTGGATCATGTTTGGATGCGATTTCGTCGATTACACGTATGTATGTTATATTTTGGATGGAATATTGTGAATAACATGTGTTGGCTTAAATACTATATGTTATTTGTGATGTGTGATGATAGTATATGCTATGTGCATTGTTTGTTGTTGATGAAACATGATGTTGTGCAATTGGCGGATAATTCACATGAGTTGAATTATGGTTATATGCTTGAATAACTGAGGTTGGTGGATAATCTTAATTTGCATATGTTGCTTGATGAATTGCACATGCATCCATTGGTTGACCTTGAAAATTGAGGTGGTGAAAATTTGGGTTCACATTTGGCTCGATTCTTGAATGGATAAGTAGCGGTGAAACGGTGAGTTCACAATGGTGGCTTTGGTCTTGTCCGGATCGGAAGTATGGCTTTGGTAATAAGTTAATAAATTGGAAGCGGGGTGAACGAAATGTTCCCAATGGTATCACATGCATATTGAGTCACATTGCATTGTTATCACATGAGTCATTGATGAATATGAATTATGTGTATTGGCCATAGTTGCCTGGAAATCCTTCTGCAAAAAGCTCAAAAATGGTAGCCTGAGAATCAGATATTTTCAAGCCTATAACTCTGCCTCCAATCTCCATTTGTGCTGGCAATTACTAAATAGTAACAACTCTTGGTCCTCCATTCTTGTTGCTAGGGTGAAAAGAAACAACAAAGTTATTAAATACTCTATAAAACCTTTCCTTTGGAAAGGTCTCATAGAATGTTATGATAAAGTGTTAGACAACTGCATTTGGGTGCTTGGCAATGGAAAAAAAAACAACTTCTGGCTTGAGAACTGGGTTGGTGAACCGTTTGCTATCAAGTTTAAAATTCATGACAAAATCATGCTAGACTTAAATCCAAAGTTTGTGATTGGTGGCACAACAACTCCTGGTGTTTAAGTAATAACATCCTTGATGCCATCCCGCGTCTAAAAACTCTCGTCACTCCCTTTGGTCTCACAGATCAACATTTTTAAGACTATTTGGCCTGGAAATATATTGAAGATGGCTACCTGAGTATTAAGCATGTTTATAACACTTTATGGAAATCAACTCCTTCTTTATTTTGGACCTTTTCCCCTTAGGACAAGGACACAACTCCTGCTCATTCCATGTTAGTTTGGAGACTCATTCACAATAAAATTCCCACTGATGAAAACCTTAAGCTGTGAGGTGTCTCCTTTCCCTCAAAATGTTCTCTATGCTACATATAAGGGAAACTACTACTCATATTTTCTTTGAGTGTGCCTTTGCTACGAAAATTTGGAATTGGCTATTGGATAAGCTTCATATCAACTTTCCTATGAAGAGGTTAAACGATTGTGGTCAAATTTGGAACAACCCTTGGAATCCTCAAGCTTCTGCTGTCTCGAAAGCTTGCATCTATTTTGCTTTCTATCAGATTTGGCATGCAAGGAATTTAGCAAGATTTGAGGACAACTTGATTCATTGGAAATCTACACTTCTTTAATCTCTATTAGAGCAAAATTGGTCGGTAACTTCACTACTAAGTCTTTTAATGCAGACATCTCCAACTTTGCTTTACTAATTTTTTTTTTTTAATGTTTGCATAAAACCTCGACCCATTCCTTCCATGGTTGAAGTTCTTCGGATCCATCCTCTTCATGGGTAGACAAAATGCAACGTTGGTGGAGCTGCTCATGGCTCTCCTCTTCTCTCTGCATGTGGAGGCATTTTTTTGGGATTTCAATGCCACTCATATGCACAGTTTTAGCAATTTCTTGGGAGAAAGAAGTCTAGTTTTTGGTGACTTTATGGTTGCCATCTTTGCTATTCAAAAAGCTAAAGAGTTAAGACTTGTTAAACTTTGGATTGAATCTGATTGTATTCAGGTGGTTAAAGCGTTTTTAAATCACAACTTAGTTTCGTGAAAAATCAAATCTCGTTGACTTACGTGTTGTGCGTACACCCTTTCTATTAATTTCATGATCACACATATCTTTAGGGAAGCTAATTTTTACACATATTTTCTTGCGGATATAGGCCTTAAATCCAAAACTTTCATAATGACATTAATTCCGATCACTTGTTATACAAAAATGATACTCCTAAATTAAGACTTTCTCATTATGAGTATTGGTTTGGTTCCCCTAAGTGTGTCATGTAATCTTTTCTTTTTGATTTAATATATTTAGGTTTATCAAAAAAAACTTTAATAGAAAAAAATCTATATCCAAAATATTTGTTTGCTCACCAAATTCGTAAATGACCATTTTCAATTTCACCGGTTAAAACGGTGTCGTTAAACCCTTCCTCCCCCAACCAAGTGAGCCGCAAAACCCTATTACTCCATTTTGGGTCACAACAGTGAAAGAGAACACCGCTTCATAGTCATGGAGGAAGAACAAATCGAGAAGAGAGCAGTGAGAATATTCGTCGGAGGATTGGGTGAAGCCGTCACCACCGAAGACCTTCGCCGCCTATTCGAATCACTCGGCACCGTTCAATCAATCGAACCCATCCGAACCAAAGGCCGCAGCCTCGCTTACCTCGACTTCGTCTCCGATCCTAAATCCCTTTCCAAACTCTTCAGCAAGGTAGCATCAGCATTTCTCACTCCACTTGATCAATTTCATATTGTTAAATTAAATTAAATTTAAGTTTAATTTTGATACTGTCAAAGTTTTAAGCTATGTTATAAATCCTAGGGTTTGTTTCGATCGGTGCTATGTGATGGAATTGAATGAAATTTAACGATAAATAATGATTATGTTGGCATTGCAGTATAATGGGTGTGTGTGGAAAGGAGGAAAGCTGAGACTTGAAAAGGCTAAAGAGCACTACCTTGATCGGATGAAAAAAGAATGGGAAGAAGAAAGCATTCTTAGTATCAAACCACCAGCTACTGAGATTACTACTCAAAAGGAGGATTTGGTAAAGGAAAAGCCTATTTCAAGACGCATTTTGGATTCAACTGAAAAGCCTCTTAATATTTACTTCCCGAGATTAAGAACGGTAACTTATTAGTTATTATTATTATTTATTTACTCTATGTTTATTTAGTATGTTGTACCTGTATATGGTTTATAGTTTTTTCTTTTTGGAGAAAAGTCTATGGCAGATTGCTCTTAGCTTTTATATTTGTATTGTGTTGAGATAGGTTTGATCAAGTTTTAAACTGCAGTTGTGTTGCGATTATTGTTATATTGCAGACATTTGCTGTTAAAGATCACCATTATGGTCACGACTTTTATGTTAAGGCCATGATTGCAGTTACAACTAGTAGTTGTGATAGAAGGATTTTGGAATGATTAGGCTGAAACTAACTAGGGTTTCGGAATGATTTCTAGGATGAAACTAACTAGTGTATAAAACTGGTGGCTTGAAGGATATTGAGAATAGTTTGAGGGTTAGGAGTGTGGTATGGTGAAAATCAATTCGGAAGGAGGAATTATGGTTAGGTGATATAGGTTGATGTATGTTTGGGGTGATAATGTAAATGATATATGATAGACTAAATCAAATGAAGAGTTAATCTTGATTTTGGTCGAGTATGCAATAATGTTTGCTGAAGGTAAACTGTATATATGGCCATTGGGGGCATGTATAGAAAATTTAGAAAATAGGAAAGGAAACTGCAAACTTAAATGAAGAACAAAATAAATTTAGACATCATTCCAAGGGTCTGATTGCATTGCATAATAACCAGGTGACTAGAGATTTATTGCAAATAGCGGATAAGCTGATATTGTAAAGACTAAAAAACAATTTACAAAATAATCATAAATTCCAAAAAGATACATAAATACTCAAAAATAGAAAAGTATTCAAAGTTAAAGGGACTATCATACTTAATAATTAGGCAAAATATCCTTTTTGGTCCTGTATATTAATGTCAAGGATTTCTGAGTTTTTCCGTTGCTAATTAAACAAAAGTACTAAAATGAAGCGTTTTGAAGTGTTAAGGGATCAATATGAACTTTTTTGAAGTTAAGGGACCAAAATGAACCTTGACGTAAACATGCATGATCAAAAAGGGTATTTTGTCTAATAATTATAACTAACTTCATCATTTGTCATCAAAATAAACTTTTAAATGTAATCAAAATGACATCCCATCAAAATCCTACTCCTACAAGAACAAAAATTGAACCACAAATGCAGAGCAAGAAGAACATAAACAAAGCACTGAACAGAGCTTAACAATTGTTTGTGAGCAATAAAGCCTAAAGTAAAACATAACTGAAATTAAAGGAGGAAGAACAAAATGGTTGTTTGTAAGCAAAAACAAATCAAAAGGAAGAAAAAAGTAGAGAAGAGAAGCAATAACAAAGAACAAAACAGAGAACAGAAGCAATAACAAAGAACAAAACAAAGAGAAGCAATAACAAAGAACAAAACAAAACAAAGCAAGAAAATAAAAACACAAACCTTGCTTTGCAGAAGAACTAGCATGCAGAAAAAGCTGAACACACACATGATGAAGAAGCAAACGAAGCAACACAGGCAGATGATAGACAGAGGTAAACACAAGGAAGAAAGTGGCGAGAAAATGAAAAGAAACGTGGAAAATTGAAATATTTGTATGTTAGGTCACTTAAAGGGTTCAAATTTCCATAGAAAAGAGGCATCCGATCCGAGGAATTTTCCCTTGAAACCCTGCCCGGCTGCGGCCGCAACCCACGTGCAATCTCACTTGCGACCGCCACAACGACTATTGCTGAAGGCGGCTTGCAGGGTGATGCTATTGTGCCACTGCTATGCTACTTTGCTATTGCTAGTGACAACATAGAAACTCATAACTATAAAAGTAAGCATTACATCCGTTGTTTAAATTGGCGGTCCTGCAATAGTTTAGGATTAAAAACATAATCCAGTAATGATGGATTAATGCGTTCATATCTAGATTATTCATGTGGAATAGTAGTCAGTATTATAATCATTACTAGTCTTGAATGTAGAAAATATTTGATGTTTACACTTTCGCTCTCTCTTTCTTGTTGCTATTTGCGTACAGTTTCACTTTGCTTGTCTTGTAGCCAAAGCTCCTCTTTCTTGCCGCATCCTTGTTGAGGAAAATTGTATTCCTCATCGACGTTATACTTGCTAAAAATATGTACTTTTATTGATAAAATATGTCTTTCAGTAATGCATTTTCAGTGGAATGATTAAGATTTTGATTTTTAAATTGCTTTCATAATCGAGTATATCCAAATATACGATTGTTCAATATTTGAAATTTATTTTTGCTTTTGCATAAATATTTCATTGCTAAATCACCTGACCATATTTTGTACCCTACAAATATACCGGTGTTGCTGTGCAGGTGAAATCCATACCGTTCAGTGGAACTGGCAAGCACAAATATAGTTTCCAAAATATTAAAGTTCCTCCTCTCCCTGTGCATTTTTGTGATTGTGAGGAACATTGTAGTCCTTATATCCCTAAAAAGGAAAAGTTATCTATGAACATGGCAGCTGAAACTGGTGGAATAAATGATGAAGAAATTAACATCATGAATGCTGTTATGAACAAGCTTCTTGAAAAAGAGAAGGTTTCTAACACCAAGCAACTTGGAAAGAAGCATGATTCGTTTGAATCTCCAGATGCTTTACAGTCTAATAAAGGTGAAGTAGATAGTGCAACAAAAGATGATGATGATGATGTTAATGTTAATGTTAATGATGATGATGATGTTAATGATGACGACGATGATGATGGAGATGATGATGAAGAGGATGGTCTCATAATCAACATTGCAACGAAGAAAAAGAAAACAGCTTTAACAGGGACCCAAGAACTTGAAAAGATATTGGAAAACCAGGTTAGTTGTTTGTCATTTCTTTTTAATTTGGGGAGGGGGTGGACTTCATAAAATCAGGTTAGTTCATGGGTTTGTTTGGTTTAAACAGTTGAGAAGTTGGTAAGCTAGTTGAAAGTTCAGAAATTAATAATGTTAAAAATTGTCAAGGTAATATATTTAATTGAAATTATTTAGTAAAATTAACCGTTGAACTAGTTCATAAATTTAAAACGATACAATACATTATTTTATTTTTTATTTTTTTACATAAATTATAGTTCTGTATGCAAAAATATATGTTTAAATGAATATAGTTTTAGGCTTTTCATTAAACTTGATCTTTTTGTTTTAAAATAAAACTTTGTAAAAGAGTTAAAATTAATAATGTTGCGATTAAATTACTCTGACATAAAAAAGTAACCCAACAAAAAGTAGTATGATCATGGTAATTAAAATCATTATTTATGATATTTTTAATCACATTTTATATTTCCACTAGAGTATCATTTAACGTCTCACAGAGGAGGAATTGTATTAAAATATGATAAAAAGCTGTAAGTTCATACTCTACTTTGATCATTTTCTTAAAAAAACAACTATTGAAATATTTCTGTTTATCAAGTATCTCTAGTTTGGTCAAACAAGTTTCTAAGCTTAACAATTAAGCTATAAATTTTAATTTAAAACAAAAGTTATGAACTAGCTGAAATATCTAGTCAACTCAACCCTTTGTTTAAGTGTTATCCATTTGTAAAAAAAAATAATTACTAGTCAAACACAACCCTTTGCAAATGTGAATTTGTTTAGTCAGACGACTTTTACCAAAGAATAGGTAAGCTACATGAAAAAGAGAGAATGATATTTTTACCAAATTAAGATCAACTATTAGTGTTTTCATTTCTACCACTATCATAAATGCAAAGCGGAAGATATTGACTTGACTTTCTAGCTATGCACATAGTATTAATTGGGGTAAATTGGAAGTGACATTCATTCCGAGACAAATTTTGTTTTCAAATGTGATAGTTTTTGTGGGACAGAGGGAGTAATTGTAATTTTTTGGTCTTCAGGAATGGTCCAATAAAACAAATATTGCAGAGGAAGAACCAATTGAAGTGCAGAGAATGAGCAACAACAATCCTAACAAGGTAATGAAGAGAAAACCAATTCCCAAATCAGAAAGCGACAACAATGAAGGTGTGTCTAGTGCCTCTGCTGGCAAGAGTAAAATGCAGACTCTTCTAGATGAGCTGGGATCTGGTGCACAGCCTACTGAACCAGGATATGATCTTGGGGAATCGGGTAAAGTTTCATGGTCACAGAAGTCTTCATGGAGAGAACTAGTTGGTAAAGGAGGCAATGCTTCCTTTAGCGCCTCTCTCATATTGCCGAAGTTTGATTCTGGTAAAGATCAGCAAAACTCTGACGGTTCTTGCACTTCTTCATCTACAAACGATGGAATTGAAGACATGGAAAGTGATGAATCTCAAGCTGAAGACATGGAAAGTGATGAATCTCAACCTGGAGACGTGGAAAGTGATGAATCTCAACCTGAAGACGTGGGAAGTGATGAATCTCAACCTGAAGAGGGAAGTGATGAATCTCAACCGGAAGACGTGGAAAGTGATGAATCTCAACCTGAAGATGTGGAAAATGATGAATCTCAACCTGAAGACGTGGAAAGTGATGAATCTCAACCTGAAGACGTGGAAAGTGACGAATCTCAACCCGAAGACGTGGAAAGTGACGAATCTCAACCCGAAGACATGGAAAGTGATGAATCTCAACCTTCCCACGCACAAGTGACAGAAGAGCCCGCTGAAGCTCAACCTACCAATGCACATGTGATAGAAGAGCCGGCTGAATCTCAAGCTACCAATTCACAAGTGATAGAAGAACCCGCTGAAGCTCAACCTACTGCTAAACAAGCGATGACTGAACCTGCTGAAACTCTGCATAAGACGGCACCAAAGATAACCGGCAGAGGGTCTTCATGGCTGCAAAAGGAGTCCTGGACCCAACTGGTCAATAAGGATAACAATTCATTTAGCATTTCACAATTTTTGCCTGACATTTCTTTCCCGGAACAAACAGCCAAGGAACCCATTTTGTACCCTGTCAATTCCAATAATCGCAAGCATAATGGTGCTGATAAGAATACTAATAATGGAACTGTCATTGATGGCTTCAACATTGGGGAGATTGTATCGGAGAAAAGTGAGCATGCTGGTGCTGATGATATAGTTTCTGCTCCAGTAGCTGAGAAAACAGTTGAAACAAATTCAAGGGAAGGATCCAGTGCAAATGTTGAAATAGGAGAAACTTGCTCATTTATGAGAAGTGCTGCTTCTTTGAAAGAGTGGGCAAAAGCTAAAGCTGCTCTTAGTGGATCACTCAAAAGAAAACATACTGAGAAGTAAGGGATCAATTCTAAGTTCCTCATTTCATTTTTACAGTTATTGTTCTAGTACATGTTTTGTTCCTGGGCAGGTTCCCAAAAAGTTGCAGAATCAAGATAGTAAAGAGTTACAATACCCAATCCAGGGTAGGTTTTCAAGGTTTTGATGAAAATTATTTATTGAATTATAGGGGTTTTGGTAATCTAGATTCATTAATGAAACCTTTTGTTGTCAACGATATATTAACTCTTTTTTTGGGGTCAATTCCATTTGGTAGGACTCAATCCTTAATGGTATTAGTGCAGATTTTTGTCATGTGTTTGAATTGCCATATTTTTGCCTAAATTAGTGCTTTTATTTCATTTTTTAATCTTATTTCATTTTTTAATCTTAAATATAAATATATAAAAGTTGGTATGTTTTAACCTCTAAACTAAATTAAAGTTAATTTAATATTTTTTTATATTTAGTTAATTATTATTTTTTCATTATTTAGTATATAACTTTTCTCTCACTAATGAGTAATCATAATTTTTCTTTGAATAAAATTTTAATTCAACCTTAGTGCAAATTTTAATTGACAGAAGTTGATAATACCATTTATAAAAAAAATTTAATTCAATTTTAATGATGTGTTCTTTTCCCTTTTCTTAAACATAATTTTTTGTTTTACATAAAAAAAAACCAGGCTTTCCCTTGTTAATTATTTTTTAATAGAATATTAAATAATTTTTGGTAGAATCTTTTACTTTTCAACAATACATTTTTATCATATATTTTAGGTTTAAATAGTCTTTTGGTCATTGTAAGTTGACGTGTTTTTGATTTTCGTCTCAGTAATTTAAATGATGTTAAAATTCCGTTGATTTTAGTCCCTAAAATCAAAATCCGCATGAAAATTCGTAGGAAAAAATTCGTAGAAAACCTACATATTTTTTTGCAGATTTTAATTTTAGGGATTAAAATCAAAAGGATTTTCACATTCAAGGATCGTTTCCAATAAAAATAAAGGGGATTTCTTATTACACTCCATGTCTTTCTTATTCACCACGTGAAATTTCATAAATGCTCCACAAAGTCGAAAATATACTTCCAATGCGCATCTAAATCTGATAAAGTATACATGAAAATCGAAAATGCACTTCTGGTATAAACTGGAAGTACATCTCAGGTTTCACTCCTTTTTTTCCTCCTCTACCAATAATATCTTTGGTGCCTTAGTGTTTTCTTATTAAATTTTTATATTTTGAAGGGTGAAACTACAATTGACATGATTTGTGAAAAAAAAAGATACAAATGAAAATGCATTTTCAATTTTTCGAAGGGTATTTTCGGAATTTTATAAGGTGTCCCGCTCCACTATGGGGTGAGTTAAGAAATTCCCAAAATAAATTATAGGGACGAAAATAAAAAACACGCTAACTTACAGGGACCAAAAGATTATTTAAGCATATGGTTTATTATGATTGATATCGGGTTAAGGTAGATGTATGATTTTAGTTCTCTTTAGATTGATGATAAATGTTGATAATTGTAGAATGGAATTGTGTTTTGGTGATGATGTTGGGTGCAATTAATAATGATGAATTGTATGCTTCCCTTGATGTAAATGAATGTGATTAATTATGTGAATTCATGTGCTGTGTTTTGGTGAATTGGAATGTTGTTAATGAGGTATGTGATTAGGAATTAAAACTTAGAATCTGATTTGTGTATTGTGTGTGAGTTGGGGATGTTTGGGTGTAGATAAAAAGTGATTTTCGTGTCAAAAGTTTCAGAAAAGTGTTTCTATCAACGAAGTAACCAATTACTTGAAATGAAGTAACCAGTTACTCTGATGTTAAAACGTGTTTTGGGCAATTATGGGTTGAAGTAACCAATTACTTGAAATGAAGTAACCGATTACCTCAGAGAAAAACTTCATTTTGTTTTATGGGTTGAAGTAACCGGTTACTTGGATTCAAGTAACCCGTTAGATTCAAGTAACCCGTTACTCTGCTATGTCGAATTTTTTTTATATAAACTTCAAAAATTTATAACTTTAGTTTTGAGTGTTCAATTGACGCGCCGTTCAAATTGTTTCAAAGATGATTTAGTGAACTTTAACTTATAATTATTTTCTCTCTTAGAATTTCAACTATTCAAGGTGTTGACATGTGTTTGGTGTGTGTCGAATTCTTTTGTTTTATGGAACTTGTGCGAAGGCATTATACTTGTTTGCTATACTATGATGTTCTATTTTAGATGTTGAATATGATGTTCTATGTTGTTCTATTGTGATGATCTGTTAATAATGTTGTTGTGACGTAAAATATGTGAATTATGACGATGTTTCGGTGATATGCATGTTGTAAATATTTAATACATGCTATGTGATTATTATGTGAATGATGATGCACTTGACTAGCCGTGGTCGAATTTTCATATGACGTTGTTGTGCATCATACATTCATAGCATTTTTGGATGGTGGTTCGCTATTTTGGAAGGTGTTCCGCTTATGACGAGCATCAATCCCATTTTGTGGATTGTGTGTGTTTATGATGTGCTCCAGTTTCAATATGGAATTGATTCTATGGTGGGGATCTTTATTGGGTGATGACCAGGTGTTCGTATGACCAGGTGTTCATCAAATTTGGTACCACTTGCATTTGAGTCAGTTGTGTTGCATTGACATCTTATGTGATGTTGCATGAAATTGATGAGTTATGAATGATGATAATTGTGAACCATGTGACTAGGTGATATTTTGACGATGAAAGATGTATACGTGATGTTATAATGTATTGTGTTAACATGAAGAATTGATGAGTAGTATGTGTTGTTATGTGATGACGTTGTTGTAACTACTAATCTTTTTCTTATATATTATAATAAATTGTGATTACTCACCTTTTCTGTTTGAATGTTGCCTCCACGTGGGTAACACGCATGTGACTAGGAGTAGTTCGTAGAAGCTTTGAGGATAACTTCAGAGTGTTTTATTTAGTTTTAGTTATTTAGAAGGTGTCTTGCTCTGATATGTAACATTGGATTTGAGAGCGCTTTGTTTTGCGAATATGATATTTCTTTTATGTTATGTTGACACTGATTTTAATTCCAACTTTGGGTTGATACTAGGTTGTTATGAGTTTTGAGAAGTTAAGTATGATGTTATAACGATGATTCCGCTGCGATGTTTTAAATTAAATATTGAAGTCATATAACTATAATTGTTGTAATCCGTGTTACAGATGTATAATTTGTTGTTATGATATTTCTATAAAGTGTGACATACTTGAGTGGTGAATTTATCTTGATTTATTTCGTAAATTAAATGAATAATAATTGTGGGTTAGAAGGGTGCTACAATGTGTTAGTCACAAATATGTGTTGCTCAAAAAAAAGTCCCACAAAAATAAAATGCTCTTCGCTCGACCTTCCTCCGATTGTTGTGCTATAGAAATGACCTTTATATAGCATGAACAATTAAAATTGTTTACGTGTGATTTTGTATTTTATGCGGATTGTCGTTCGATTAAGTTCAACAATGAGATATGTGATGGAGGGTCGTCTATCCTCAATAAAAGAGATGATCTTTTTATTTCATACGTCTTTTTCTTCGACACTCAATTTAACTAATTATTACATATTAAAATTAAAATACTAAATTCTATCACTTGTGAGATACTCCCTTTAGTGTTATTTATAAGCAAAAAAAAAGAATTTTTTTTTCATCTAATTCAATGTATTTTAAAAATTAATTTTTCTTATAATTAAAACTACTAGTATTTCATATATTGGCTGTATTCTCTTAGCTTGTAAGCAATTATAAAGATGAGTATGTCACTGTCCGCCACTTATAAAAAATTTATTTCAAATAAAGCAAAAGCATTAGCAAGAAGAAGCTAAGAAAAATCGGAATGCATGCAAAGACCACCAACAACCATCGAGCAGTGTCATAAAGTGTTACTTTTTCATTCATATTTTTGCCTCATGACGGCCAAAAGTTTTTTTATTATTATATAAAAAAACCAATAAAACTTTAGTGCCCAACATTCAAATAATCTACTCTTTTTCTTAAACCACATTCAAATAATCTATTAGATTATATGTTTCTTAAACTCTAAGATATATATGTCCTTATTCACTTATAACAATATAACGACCAATATTTGGAAGCCAACTTATCCACAGGTTATTATTTAGCAAATAGACATGTTTTATTTTGATATTTGAAATATTTTACTAAATAAATGTTCACAACTCGTTGTTAAATATAACTATTTTTTGTTGATATTGTATAACATAACTTATTCAATATTACAAATGGCATTAATATTTGTCTTGTAAAGTTGAGCACACACAGAGACAAAGATAAAAAAGTGAGAAAAGAAAATGATTGAATTAAACATCATATGTTTCATTATGAAAACTTGCTGATGAATTAATCATTATGAAATTGTCGATGTAGCAACAATATCTCATATCTTTAAATCAATAGAGTTAATCTTTTAAAATTTTAAGAAATCTATTATAGTAATATATTGTGTGCGTGTGCCCTTGCTAAATAAAAATTATTAAAAATGATTTTAAAAAGTTAAATCGGCATAATTTAATTTATTTCACAAATTTTTTTTGTGGGAATATTTTTTCAAGTTAGCAATTTTTTCTTTTAATTAACATTGTAATAAAAAATTAGCTCACATATCTGTTTGCCCACTTTTCTCAATGAAAATAATATAAATTTAAACTTTTAAAAGTAATTCTTTAATTACAAATTTAATTAAAAATTTAATTGTTCAACTGAAAGGTAAACTTTGAGAAGAGGAGAATATTACCAAAAAAAAAACTGTATAATTTTTATATATTATTTGATTAGATAAATATATAAAAATGAAATTATAACAAAAATATTTTACAAGAATTGTAAAATTGAAAGAAAAATTGCTACGTAAAATCACGTTAGCCATTATATATATATATATATATATATATATATATATATATATATATATATATATATATATATATATATATATATATATATATATATATATATATATATTGAATTAATATCTTTATTTTAAAAAGAATATTTTGTTTTAAAGAGAGATAAGAATAATTTAAAGAAAATAGTAAGATCCATTTTAACTATGTAAAGCCCAACACGTGCCATTACATTTACAGTCCAGTTCTCCTATACTATTTTGAAAACTCACTCCAACGCATTAAAGTTCTATTTCATTCGATCTCCATCTATTTTTGGTTTTACTATGGAACAATGACTCTGTTTGTGGGTCTCTACCATTTGAGTGACACATATGAAGGACCAATTTCATCTTCATAACACAGACTCTCCTAGAAGGTGAATAATTCTTCCTTCAACAACCCTTCTTCTAAGTTCAGAGTATCTGGTGGAAATAAATACTGGTTCTAAGTTTGAAATAAGTGGTTTAAAGTCTAACCTTTTCGAAATTTACCCCGCATCTGGTTGGCTTCGAACTAGAGGTCAAGAAGGGAATGGTTATCGCTTGGAAAAACACACAAACTAGAATGGTCTTCTTGACTCTAGCGAACGACCAGAAAGTAATGGTCTTTAAAATTCTTCCAACTATCAATATAGACATCAAACATATTCTTCGACTGACGAAACGAGAGCAACCCTTCCCTCGCTCTACACTAGCGAAAGTACGTGTTATGTTGAAGAATTACTTTAAAGTCAGCAATACACTATGATACTCATATCAATTTCCAAACACCTTCACGAAAGTCTGTGCTACTAGGTGCCGTTGAGAGAGAGTAATTCTCAAGTGATTCAATACCTTCACTTCAAAATTATTGAAGGGAATCCTAAAGCTTAGTTTGAAAAACATACAATCATATAAGGGCACTAGACATCCATCAAAAGATATACCCAAACTCTCACCGAGATCGATATGAGAAGCTGACCAATTAGGGGACACCCAACGTCCGGATGAACGCCCTATAAACTCTGGACATCTCCGAATATGGAATGTGCCCCCCCACTAATTCCATATTTACTTAATAGTATTGAGCCTCAACGGGAAAAATCAAAACATTGTTGGTCCTCTTGAACCATTTTCTCCCCACTGTCAACAAAAAGAAAAATAAAACGGTCTTCATAAAATCTAGAATGTCCCTAAAAATTAAGATGCTCCCTAACTTCCTTTCCGCTGGATTCCCGGTCATTCAAATACCTAAAGGCTTTAACAAAATAATGAGCCCTCAACTCATCCTAATACGCTTCAATGGGAAACCCATAAGAAGAGGGGTCATGATCGAGTTCCCCGCTAATGGGACGGTCCAAGTTCACCCCTCCAACAAGGTTATATGTATTTCCACAAAATTGAAAATTTATGGGTCCACAACGACTTTTGATAGAACCCCCTGGACTTAGAGATATCACTCTGAACCATGGGATTGACAGAAAGAATAATATACGCCAAACGAGCAATATCTTATATCTTTGGGTCTACCACCCTAGTGTGAGATAAGGTGTAACTTAAGTCGTCATCATCATTGAGTATGTGTATAATGTTTGTAGATTCATCTCCTGAATTGACCATTGCTAGAAATAAAGAGTAGGAAACGACGACAATAAACAATAAGGAGAAAATGGTAACAAGAAAAAATTGGAGATGTGAAGATAAAGTTATAATGAAAATCTCTTAGACACGAGAGATCAAATGAGTTGCAAACTTGAAAGGAAAAATAAACAAACACATCAAGGTGTCATTAGAGATCAAGAAGTGATGAACAAAGTTGGAAATTGAGAGAAACGAGAATTTACGTGAAGAGTTAAATACAAATTGAAAAGAGAAACGCCCTTTATATAGTGGAACGAGGTAGACAAATCAACAACTCAAAACCAAAAAAGGTAAGCTAACAAAAATCAACAGACAAATTCAACTCGAGATCATAACAATACTCGATTACACTTGAGTGCGCTAAAGTGCAGCGTGACACCCTATCCTAGGGATATCCGACCACATGTAAGAAGAATACTAGAAAACATTTCTTTGACAAGACTTGCCTTTAATGTGCTTGATTATAAGGTCATCCACTTTCACTTCTGTAAGGTATTGTATGAGTCTATTACTGCACAATGATATGCTTTAAGGGAAACTGTTCTGGAACGATCACATGCCCAAAGATAGGGCCGACCCAACACATCTTGAGGTCTAAGGCGAAACTTTATATTAAATATTTTAATATAATAAAAATATTTTGATTTTAGAATAATATATTTTAATTTTAGATTTTTTAGAACGAAACTTATCAAATTATTCTAATTAATTTTATTCAATATTTATTTTCCATTACTAGTAAAATTAACACATCTAAACATTATGCTCATTATTTTGTACCTAGCACTAGCAATATTCGAGCAATTCTAATTAATTCTATTCAATATTTATTTTCAATTACTAGTAAAATTAACACATCTAAACATTATGCTCTCGTTATTTTGTACCTAACACTAGTAACATTCAAACCTGAGCCTCTGAGATAAACACTCTTTTAGAATTCAAGCATTCACCACTAGACCACATACGTACACAATAGGGTTTTTATGTATTTTCTTTAGTTAAATCATGGTAAACCTACACAAGATTTTTTAAAATTTAAGATGACCTGAATTTTTAAATCAGCCAATTGTATAATATATATATCTTAAATGGTTGTTATTATCATAAATTTGTATTAAATGATATTATTTAGTTGAAATAGAAAATAACTTAAAATTTATTTAAAAAAGTCAATTAATTGGAATCGCATAAATATAAAAAGTGAAGCCCTAGGTGATAGCTTTGGTGGCCTACCCCTAGGGCCGGCCCTACCCAAAGATAGACAATCCAATTATGATGAGGTTTAATCCCAGAACGTGTGTACCAAGACGTTGATGATTTAGGATAATCGCAACCATGAGACCCACACTCGATCATTACCATGTGGTCAAATATTAAATTAGATTTATTAAAATATTAGATTAGATTATATTATATTTGATTTAATATTTAAATATAATCCAAGTTGAGTAAACCCAATCCCAATTAGGGTTGTATATAAATAGTCCTAGACTGTATCGTTATTTGTACAATTGAATAATACAAAAATTTCCTATATTATTCTCTCTTTCTCTCCTAACTAAAAGTGCCTCACGCACTAACAAATTGGTATCCAGAGCTTTCAGTTATTGTTCTTGATTGAGTTTTCAAGAATTTCATGTCAGAGATCGTGTTTCTAGGGCAAGTGAATCAACTGCTATGAAGATGGCTAGTGATAAGGGCATTCAAAATTCTCTTCCAATGTTTGATGACAAAAATTGGATACGATGGAAAAAACATATGCAATCCTTGTTTGGCTTCCATGAAACCCTAAAGGTGGTTACCGACTGCGTTCCTTGTAACACCCCAATTCTTCCCCAAACAATTATCAGAAAATCAGAGTGTAAAATTTTTCAACATAACTGGGATATCACATTTCAACCTAATAACCAAAACCTATAATGCTTTTTGAAAATATACATATCGCTTAAGAAAACAGGATTAACACAACGCATAGATATAGTCTTCATAACATAAACCAACTTTGATTAATCACGCAGCAAATTCATAATAAATTCTCCACACAAGACATAACATCTTTCAAATCTTAAAACAAAATTAAAGCAAGTAACTGCTCAAATAACCACTTCAAAATTCAACTTAAAAAACAACAAAGTAAAACATGTGTTCATTTTCCCCCGAGTGCTACGTATCAGAGCGATAAACACCGACTCAAACTAAGGCTACTAACACTTCATTCTTCATTACCTACACGTTACCCACATAGAGGCAACATCACAACAGAAGGGGTGAGATATCAAACTATATAAATAGGTTTATGATAAACAATATATAAGGAATTGAATAAACGAAATCTCCACTTCATACAACAACAACTTAAACTTCACACATTCTCAACACAACAACTCAAAATATGCGACTCAATACGATGCAAATGCATGTGGTACCATCGGAGTAGAACTCCCAATGTAATCAATTTCCAGTTTACCGAGGTATCAAGGCGTGAGCCTTCAACATAATATCTTGCCAAATACATGCCAACGTGATGAACTTTAGCTCCAACATAAACATTGCCAATTCAGGCCAACTTTAATGTTATGCTATGCGACAACATGTTCGACCACTACTCAAAACAACTCAACAACAACTTCAATAATGGCCATAGGCCTACAATGTAATCAACATGTCAACAACTTATAAACAACAATATCTCACACGATCAACATATTCAATATCAACATAAACAATTCAACATTGGTCATAAGACCTACAATTAACAGTGCCCTTTAATCAGATGAGTCAACTTACCCAGCTGACCTGCAAATCAGCGTATCCAACATATCTTCAACAAAATAAATCAACCACAATTATCTCCTAATTAATCTTAGTTACCCTGACAAATTTTATTAAATTTCTGACAACTAATTATACTGCCTAATTCGGCTACTCCGACCCAACAGACTGTTCTCATATTTTCTATATCAATATGCTAATTAATTTTACTGATATAATTTATTTCCTGCTACTAATTTCACACTGTCACTCAAATTTCAGTTATGCTACAAAAAAAACTTTTTACTGCTAAGTCTTTATCTTCTGCTAGACTTTTGTTTTTTGCTACTATAATAGGGTATCCATTTTAATCTACTACTATTATTATTCAATTAATATCTTACAGTACCCAATGAAAATATTAACTCGATAAAATCTATATTGTCATCTATTAAAGCAAGGTACACTGATTTAATTAAATTATGTTATCAAAGTACTAGGCGAAGTTCTACTGTTCCAAAATATAACTATACATATGCCTACTTTATTATATACATAGAGTGCAAACAAAACATAAAAGGGCCTGCCTAGTGGCGCCCGTCCCTAGCAATGGAGGCACATGCCTCCTAGCATGAATAAGGGAGTGAGGCGTCCGCCCCAAGGGTGTGTGGCCCCCGCCACCACTTCATCCTCCTCCCAACATCCTTCCCTGTGCCTTCTTGTTGTCTTATTTCTCGCCCAGATTCTTGTATATTATTCCAGATTCAATGTAACTCAGTGTTATACCCCATGGACACACGAACTCAGTATATACATAATTTTCAATCACAAATCCTCATTAATTTCGTAACATCATAAACAGAATTCAATTGATCAACCAATTTCAATACAACACAATAATGAATCTAATACCCTAAACCTCACATAAAACTCATCATACTGCCATTTATATAACAATAATCTCACCCTTACCTTGGAATTTGAGGTGCATATTCCTCTTTGTTCTTTCTTTCGATAACACTAGTTTTCCTCTTCCAATTCTATTCCAATAAAATAGTATTATTTCACTTAGTCACTTAATATACTTAAATGGGCCTAAGTGACCTACCTCCCTATTACTTCACGACACTACAAATTAAGCCCAGTACCACTTCTAAGCTTAATGCTAGAATAATCCCTCGACTTAATTCCACCATATTAATCCAAATAATTATCATGCTAACTTAATAAAATAATTCCAACTTCGACGATAAAATTCGAATTAATATAAAATATTCAAAAACAATATTTAATTAATTAGATAATTAAATATCGGGGCGTTACAACTCTCCCCCACTTAGAATATTTTTGTCCTCAAAAATAAAAGTTTACCCGGTTCAAACAACTCGGGACAAGAGTCTCGCATCTTGCTCTCCAACTCCTAGGTCATGCTCTCTCTAGAAGCTCCTAACCAGACAACTTTCACCAATGCAATTTCCTTTCCCCGTAGAATCTTCATTTCGCGATCTGCAATTCGTACCAACATTGCTTCTATAGTAAGATTATCCCGTACTTGCACATCATCCATACGAATCTCATGAGATGAATCCGGTATATACTTCGGAAGTTGCAACACATGGAATACATCATGCGAATTCGAAAGATTCGGCGGTAACGCCACCCTATAAGCAACCTTTCCAATTTTACCCGATATTTGATACGGACCAATAAAACGAGGAGTAAGTTTCTTCGACTTTAACGCTCGCCCAACACCGGTCACCGGTGCGACTCTCAAGAACACATGGTCACCTTCTTGAAATTCCAAACTTTTCCTTCGCTTGTCATGATAACTCTTTTGTCTACTCTAGGAAGCTTTCATCTTTTCCCGAATAAACTTCACCTTTTCGGTAGTCCTCGAACGAGTTCAGGTCCAAGTACTACACTCTCTCCTTTCTCATGCCAACACAACGTAGTTCTACATATTCGACCATACAACGCTTCAAAATGTGCCATCCCGATACTAGAATGGTAACTATTGTTATATGTGAATTCTATCAATGGAAGACAAGTGTCCCACAAACCTCTTTCTTCAAGAACACATGCTCGTAGAAAATCTTCCAATGATTGATTCATCCTTTCTATCTGACTGTCCGTCTGAGGATGATACGCCGAACTCAACCTTAACTTAGAGCCCAACGCGTCTTGCAAACTCTGCCAAAAATCAGATGTGAACCTCGAATCTTTATCCGACACAATGGACAACGGAACACCATGCAGCTTAACAATCACATTAGTATAAATCTCTACAAGCTTCGGCACAGGAAAACTGATGTCAATAGGTATAAAATGAGCCGACTTCGTAAGCCTATCAACAATCACCCAAATTGAATTATGTCCTCATACGATGTTAGGTAATTCCGTTATGAAATCCATTGAAATACTATCCCACTTCCATTCTGGATTGTCCAACGGTTGCATCAACCCCGCAGGCTTCTGATGTTCAACTTTCGACTTCTGACAAGTTAAACATGCATACACAAGCTGCGCAACATCACGCTTCATCCCAAGCCACCAAAATAATTTCTTTAAGTCTTGATATATTTTTGTAGCTCCTGGATGAATTCTTAACTTACTTCCATGACCCTCTTCAAGAATTAATCTTTTCAGCTCCACATCATCAAGAATACAAATCCGTTCACGGAATCTCAACACACCTTGCGCATTCAAATTAAAATCACTATTTTCAGACTGATCAACCCCAACCATCAAATCTACCAGTTTCACATCCAACTTCTGAGCTTCTTTGATCTTATCTAGGAAATCATTGTTAATCTTCAACATCCCTAGCATAACACTCTACGATGTCGTATCGCAAACTAGACTGATATCTCTGAACTATTCAATTAATTCCAAGTCATTAACCATCATTATTGACATATGCAAAGTTTTCTGACTCAACGCATCAACCACCACATTAACTTTACCTGGATGATAATTCAAACCAAAATCATAATCTTTTAATAACTCCAACCACCTTCACTGCCTCATATTCAACTCTTTCTGATCGAACAAATACTTTAAACTCTCGTGGTCACTAAATACTTCAAATCTAGAGCCATATAGATAATGTCTCCAAATTTTTAGCACAAAAACCATTGCAGCGAGTTCCAAATCATGCGTAGGATAATTATTCTCACGAATTCTCAACTGCCTCGACACATAAGCAACCACCTTATTATTTTGCATGAGCACACCACCTAAGCCCATCAGACAAGCATCACAATACACAACAAATGGTTCTCCTAGATTCGACAAATTCAAAATCGGAGCCGACGTCAATATTTTCTTCAACTCAGTAAAACTTTCTTCACATTGCACATCCCACACAAAAGCTTTACCTTTACAGGTCAACTTAGTTAACGGAAGTGCCAACTTTGAAAAGCCTTCGATAAACCTTCGGTAATAACCAGCCAATCCCAAAAAGCCCCTAATCTCGGTTGTTGACTTCAGAGTTTCCCACTGCAAGACAACATATTATACCCTAAATTTTCCCCTCCTATTTCTCAAGTCAATTCACATCTCTATACTCAAAGAATTTCTCAAGGGTTAACCAGATAAGCCCTCTTCTAAGCAATCAACCTCACAACTAGGGTTTTGATTCTCTCAAGTCAAATATGATTTCTATTGCCTCAAGTGATCATCATACCTCCTCATATGTCTCAATGTATCACCATGTCAAGTTTCAAGCCTCACAGCTCAAGTTTGCTCAATCAATTGCTCAAATGATTGAGAATCAGTTGTATTAGACAAAAAGTCAATTGTGGTCAACATATAGTCAAACTTCATCATTTTTGGTCAAAATCAAGATGTTGAAGTCACATTCATCATTTGATCAAAGGTTGATCATGATTCATCAAGAAAACTCAAGATTTGATCAAAAGTCAAAGTTTCTAAATTAAGGTTTTTTGATAAAAAATCAACAGAACTTTGACCAAGCATAACTTTCACGTACTTTATCATAAACTTTACCACAAAATCTCATTTTGAAGAGAATTCAATTCACTACAAATTTGTGACTCAAAAGATTTGGCCAAAAATGCTTCATTTGAGAGTTATGGATCAAGAAATTATAGGTCCTTATAAAAGTCAATAAAAAGTCATCTTTTGCCAAAGAAGTGTACATGAACATGGAAGCTTCAATGAAGATAAAACCAAATGGAGTGTTTAGAGGACATCTTAAGCTTTCTAAAAATTCCAAGAACACTTCAAAATATTGAAAATTGAGGATGATACAACTTGTGCAAGTTTGGCATTTTTGAAGAAGTGCATGATGGGAAATACTAAGCAAATTCAAAATTTTTTTTCCAAATGGGCCATGGTTTTTATAGTTTGAACTTATTTCTAAGATACTCCATGACTTCCAAGACCAATTATTTTATTTATGTTGGAATTTATTCACTTAAATCCAATTTTAATTAAAATAAAATTCCAAAAATCAAATTAATAAATGCAAGGCTGGATATTTATCATTCTTGAGGTCCAACAAGCACAAATAGCTGGCCAATATCGTACAAGGCTTGATTGAAGCAAATTTGGAAGCTTTTGATGCAATTTGAAAGCTTGGAAAATCAAATATTTTCTATTCAATGCAATATATTTTCTTCATAAATCTTGGCCTAATTCTCTTGCCCTATATATACACAAGATATTCAGACATCAAGGACACGAATTTTGGCATCCAAATGCTAGGGTTTTGCTTCAAAAATATCAAAGAAACTTGCACCATCGAGTTTCAATTTCCAGCCATCCACAAGAAATTCCAGGCGTCCATTCTTGTTCCTGAGGTATTGTAGGATACGTATAGGTCCATAACCATGGCCAAACATGTTTGAATCGTGCATACCATGAACTCCGATTGCATTGTATTCATGAATCTTGATTTTTGATTTTCGTCGTGTTTTGACGAACTAACCATGCCGATGAGTTCCTAAGATGTAATAGAACAAGTTTGATCCATCGTTTGCAAGGTTTAGTGGCCAAATCGTGACTTGCCATTGCTAGGGCATACCAAACAGAAACTTTTGTATCCCTATTTACAGACACTTTCAGGCCAAACCAATGCCACCATTGAACTCGCAGACCTCGATTTAAGGGGGGTAGGGTCCGTATGGTTTATTTATTTACTTTGTTTTGCAGATTTACAAAAACAAGCTCGTCGAACAAGACGATCGGAGCTAGGGCTCCAGTGTCCCTCCGACCCTCTGACCTTTGACTAGTGGCGTGGCGTGACGTGGTTGGCTCATTCGAAATCGGAGAGTCCCACGCGCGTGTTTGTTTGGAAGTCAGAAATCAAGGGTTGAATTTCACTTATATATTTATGAATGCATTTAAATTAATGGATGTATCACCACCCCAGTGGTTTAACATACGCGCGCTAAGTCTCTTCCTCTATAAGGGCGTGGGTTCGATCCCTGCCTTTTGCAATTTTTCTAACATTTTCTGATTTCCATAGGTTTTCACACATATACCATTGGAAGCGCAATTTAGACACCACTAGCAAATGGCATGGGGGTCATGTTTTGACTCAATAACCACAGGGTCCTGGGTTCAAATCGTGGCAGGACCAAATCTATTTTTTACCACTTGTTTCACTAACCCTTTTTTCTTATTTCTTATTTTTCAAATCATTTTAATTTTCTTTCAAAATTATTTTCACCACTAATAAAAAACCCTAAAAATATTTTAATTTTAAATTTAGGTTAATAAAATGTTTAGTTAATTTTAGACACAAAAATATTTTATTTTTCCTTTCACTTAAACTTATTTTCTTAATTAATTACTAATTAACATATAATTAGGTTTTTTCTACGTTAAAATCAATCCAAAAATTCACAAATTTTTTTTTCCTTTCTAGTGATTAGGTTTACTAGTCTTAAATTTATTTTACTAACGTCAAAAACATTTTTCTTTATTTATTGCTTTATTCGCATTTTAAATTCTAGAAATTGATGTATAGGTCGCAAGGATATTTTTGTAATAGCGTAGATTTAATTTCTCGCATTTTACTTTCCGCACCTCTTATTATGTATCTACCCCAAAGCCATGTAATAGCGTAGGACCTTTATCTTTCCGCTTTTACTTTCTGCACTCTCTTATAAAATGTATATACACTGCCTAGATGTATGCTAATAGGATTGCATGACAAGACATAAAATCAAACTCAGATCACTCTAATTCAAAGATAAAATATCTGAATTGAATCACTATTTCACACTTGCACCCCCTTAGGGTATCCTCTATTATTGCCTTTCGAATAAATAATGGTCATGTCCCTCGAACGTAGGGGTACCATTAGCAAAGTTGCCTACGAATAAAATCATCACAAAGATCATAGTCCCTCGATGACCCTCGATGTTTCCTACGAATATATGATCACATCCCTCGATTGTTGCCTACGAATAAGTGATGATCGTCCCTTCGAATTGCTAAAGGTATCCTTGCATATTGCCTTCAATGACCATACGATGACCCTACGATTGTCCCTTCACATCCAACGGATAGGGTTACTGTCATACCCCAATTTTTGACCTAAGATACCACCTTACATTATTCACATGTGCATCACTGCATCATTAACAGTTTCAGAACATGATAGATCGTGCGTGGCTCCTAAAAGTCAAAGTTAGGGTTTTTATCAAAATTTCATCTGTTCAAGATATAATTAATTAGGGTTTGAGTCTCCACTCACTTCAATTGATTTATCTTAATCAATCATCAACATTTGATCTTCAAATTCCCAACTTTTTCTCATGATCTACCTTGAATCGACCAATTAGGGTTTTGATCGAAGATAGTGAATCATTGACTTTCTGCTCAATGGATGACCTATTTACTTGAAGATTGATCTTAACATCTTCAATGCAACATCTTGACCTAATTTCTTGGTTCAAAATATTGCAAAATCCATCTTTCTTCATCAGACAAATTCTGAATCATCTAACGAAAATTCATCTGCTCAAAAAAGTCAAACTTTGACTTTTGGTCAACTTTTTCAAATCTAAATTTTTTCAATCATAAAATCATTTCAAATATCCATCATGATCATAAAAAATCAATAAATGTGAAAAAGTCAACAAAAAGTCAAGTTTTGAATTTTTTCTAACACTTAGAAAAATTTTCAAGTGTTAAGAAACATGGTTTTTCCTTACTTTCATGGCCATTTTTCACATAGATCCACTTTGATTCAGGAAAAACTCAGAACATGAAAGTTGTAGGTCTTGTTACAAGCTTTCCAAAATATCCAAGAACTTGAAAAACACTTTGTGTAGCTAAGGTTTTGAAAATTAAACTTAGAGCTCCATAACCATGAATTACAAGTCATTTTTCAAGAACTCTAAGTCATTTTTCACAAACCTCTCTTTCTAGAAGCCTTGTCACCACTAATAGATAGGTTATAACTGATAAATATCAGTTAGAAATAATTGAGAAGAGGATTGGATCAAGAAGAGATTTTAACCATGGTTAAAAAGTTAACCATTTGCATTAAATGCAAAAGATTCCTTCTTACCACTTAAGCCAAGTTGCAAGCTCTCTCAATGATAACCTTGCCTTGCCATTCAGAATTTTTGGCCTATAAATAGAGGTCATTTCTTCATTCAAAACTACCCCAAAGCAATCATAATCCAAGCTTTCCTTCTTTCTTTCTTGATTTCCAAGTTTCAAAGTTCTAAGAAGGAGAATTTTGCAAGTTCCAAGTTTTGCAATTTCTGAGCAAACTTAGGCTTCAAATGCTTTCTAAACATCATTAGAAAGTTGTTAGAATCCTCAAGCTAGCAAAAAAACTAGCCAAACTCAGAAATCATTTCCAAACATCATGTATGTACATATTGAGCCATAACTTACAAACTCTCAATCCACTTGTGCATCTTTCAAAATTTCACTTCATACACCTTCTATACATCATATAAAAGTAATCCAAAACATCATTACACCACTGTAAACACAGAATCATGAAAATAGATTCTCACTTCAAGTGACTGTAACTGGACTTGGTCAGAATAATCCAGACCATTTCAAACCAAAATAAGCATACCAACACCTTCCATAAACATCACTGAAGCTGTAGCAATCATCAAAAAAAATCTGGAACACCTCCAGCAAGAAACACGATTTCAGTTTAAAGAGGTATAAACTTGAACTTTGAACTCTGTGATTTCTAACTTTCAGCACAAAAAAGGCTTGGCCATTTTGTTTCTGCACTATCACTGAGTAATAACCCTCAATCAATTGCTTAAAATTATGCTCATACATGATTTCATAATCAAAAATTAGAATTAGGGTTCTTCGTGTTCATACAAAAATTAATGATTCTAAGCTTAAAATATATGAAATTAAATGTCATAATCATGTTCCTGGTAAAAATCCGAGCAAGTTTGATGTTTGGATCACTCAAATTCATTGAGAAATGAAGAATCTAGGAATTGAAATTTGGAGGAAGAAGATGAACTGATGCGCGCGTTTTTCTAACTTCTGAAAAATTCAAATTTTTGGTTTATGTTATGTTTATTGGTTGATGAGTTATGACCGGATGTAACAGCCACCCCAGTGGCAAGCCAGCACGCATTTAAACTTTCCTTCGTCTCAAGGTCCAGGGTTCGAATCCCCCTGGAACCTTTTTTTAATAAAAGGAATCACAAGCTTTTGATGCTTTTTTCTCCAGAAGCCCTTCTGAGGCTCAGCCTCCAGAAGTACTTCTGAAGCTTCTGCCTTTAGAAGCTTTCCACTTCTACACTCTTTAAAGGCATTTCTAATGCTTCTATCCCCAGAAGCATCTAGCTTCTACCCCCAGAAGCATCAAGCTTCTCAATATTCCTAGAAGCAGCCAGCTTCTAACATCCAGAAGCAGTAAGCTTCTAGCATCCAAAAGCATCCAGCTTCTAAGCACCCAGAAGCAGCATGATTCTACACGCCGAAGCGATACCTCAAAGTGCTTGAAGGTCGACTTCTAAGCCTACGCCTGCAAGCCATGCTTTGACCCTTGAAGCACACAACTTCTGATCCTTTTCAAAACTTCATTTTTTCAAAACTCCTTCTTAAAAAGGTGATTAAATGACAAGTCAAGCAAATGGCTCAGTGGAAAAACTCTTCACTTCTAAGCCAAAAGTCCAAGGTTCAAACCTCCTTAGGACCAAAAACTCTTTTTATCACTAATTTTCTCAAGTTTCTAGCAAACTTCAACATTTTCAAAAACTAATCAAAACTTCTCATTTTGAGATGATTTTTTGCACACTTGTCATTTAATATACCTATTTTATGATTATGTAAAAAAAAATCCAAAATATTTTCTTTTTGATTATATTTTAATTAAGTTAAAAATGAGACATTTTAAGTATTGCTTAATACTTTTCAAAAATGTTTTCTTTCCAAACTTTAAAACTTAAATCTTTTTCAAAACTTCTTGTGAATATCCTTCACTTTTCAAATTCATTTTCAAAAACCTTTCAATAAACTTACACATCTTTTTCCATGATCAATTAGATTTAAAGATAAACCAAACCAGGTTTCTCCTTGAATTTCTTAATTGATCATGGGCCTCCCTCACGGTGTAAGGACCAACCCTCCTATGTACAAATTCATTTCCTTGTACATAATCACCCTTTCGTGTACATATTCATTTCTTTCTACACATTCAATCATCTTTGTAAATATTCAAGCATAAACAAACTTCGTTCGTTTTTTTTCGTCCGCTTGTTTATCCATCGATTCCATTGGTATTAAGAGAAGCATTATTCCCGGTGAAACTGCTCTTAAAACCAACGGGCCTCCCTTAAGGTGTAAGTCCCAAACCTTGTATATATTCAAGTTACACTTGCTTTAAATGCTTGTTTTATACACTTGTTTATATATTTCCTTCATAAACTATTGTGAATATATATCACGCACTTGTTCATATGACTATTCAGTTATAACATAACAACTAGCCTAACAACTAGGTTCCCTTTAGCTTCCTCTTAGGCTTCGTATAAGATAACTCATTTATTGAGTTTAGCCTCCTCTTAGGCTTCGTATAAGAAAACTCACCCGTTGAGTTTAGCGTCCTCTTAGGCTTCATATAAGACAACTCCCCTGCTGAGTTAGCCTCCTCTTGGGCTTCATTCAAAAGAACTCCCTTGTTGAGTTTAGCCTTCTCTTGGGCATCAAACAAGAAAGAGACCAGGAAATCTCTTAACAACCTCCTATTGGGCTTCCAATACAAAGAATCACCCGCGCTAGGATAAAACCCTGAGAGTATGATTTCCCGGTGAAATCACTCTTGAATCCTAAGAGGATGGTTTCCCGGTGAAACCACTCTTAAAGCCAAAGCCAACCATACCCTATAGCTTCCTCTTGAGCTTCATACAAGGACCCTCGATGACCCTCGGAATGCCTTCTCTTGGGCCCACAATACAAGGACCCTCGATGACCCTCGGAATGCCTCCTCTTGGGCTTACAATACAAGGACCCACGGGCTTCTTAAAATCATCCCCCTAATCCATAATCAATTTCATCCCGAGATTTAGACATTTATCATCTCTATGGAAGAAGTATCTCATCTATCACATCACATATAATCAAACTCTTTTCAAACACTTTTCGAACAAAAACATCTTTTAACTGTAAGTGGTAACGCTTGTACACTCAAGAAAAACACCCAATGCTTACAATTAAAGATTCAATCATCTTTCAAACATCTTTCTTAAATTCGTAAGTGGTAACGCTTGTACACTCAAGCAAAACACCTAATGCTTACGGTGAAAGATTCAATCAATCAACCCTTCAAAATGTATGTGATGAAATAGATTAGATACATTTTTCATTAAGATGACATTCGTCTTTGTCTCTTAATAACCCCCTGTTGCTTCCACTAGCATAAGTGGGAACTACGATTGGTCTGACTTTCTCAACATCCTTTTGAGAATACGTAGGCACAAGGTCTCATCCTTGGCGAGCATACTTCTTTCTCCCTCAAACCAAACAAAACCATAGATCCCTTAGATCTGAGCTACAGATGCTCTGATTTCCATTAAGGGATATGTATGCAGAAGATCCCAATGATATTTGCGAGCATAATAATAACAAAACCTAGGATCCCACATAATCCACCTTTCTTAAAATCCAAAGGAGAAAATTTCCCAAGAATAGAATAGCAAATTAAAACACACAAACATATCAAAATATTCATATATAAAGCTATAGGTAACTATATATATTTAGGGTGCCACATCTATTCCCTTTATATAACAAACCCCCTTGCCCAGAATCTCCCCAATGCGCTGCGTCTAGTTCACACTAGTCGTACTACATATCATATTTATTGAGGGTATTGTAGCTTTCCCCTTTTTCATCTCATTTTTCTTGTTTTGGAAACAATAAAGCTTGATGCTCGCGGCATCTTTAAAAACAAATCAAAAGAGTAAATCTTTTCGAGCCAGAGATTCGAATTCCGATTCGATTCTCTCGCCCGTCACTTTTTAACGCGAACAGTTACCTACCAACTAATGGTATGGATAACACTATCCTAAAAGAGAAGGAAAATACCAAGAAACAACCATTCTGAGTAGGTAATAAGACTCTATTGCTTGCTCCAATCAAATAAATCACTTTTCACACCTCACACTCTTTTCAAAAATATTTTCAAATAAACACTTTGTATACATTCCAACGAGAATCATTACAAAGCTTTACACTTTCAAAGAAACATTTCCAAACACTTCGTATACATTCTTGAGGACTGATAAAAGAATAATTATGAAGTCAAAGTGAAATAATTTTCAAATACTTTTCAACATACTTCTTTTCAAATCACACACACACAGAAAGCAAGTTTTCAAAAAGTGAGTTAAGCAATTAAGAGCCCGTAGATAACTGCGGATGGAAAGGATGCTAATACCTTCCCTTTTCTTAATTACCTCCCGTACTCATAATCTATCAAAGGTCTTTCCTGTTCTTTTCAACTTTCCTTTATTGGATAAAATAAAAGGCGGTGGCGACTCTTGCTATCCGCAACATTTGCAATAAAACGCAAAATAAACAAGTCAATTCTCCCACCGTGTTATAGAACTGGCGACTCTATTGGGGATACTATCTAAAGAGAGGTTACCTTTGGGTTTTAGATCACCTTTATTGCTTTATGATTGCTTTGTCTTATTTATTTTTAAGGGTTGCTTGGGTATAATACTTGTGGGGGATCCTACACCCGGATCGAAGTTTCCTTAGGTAAGTAGCAATAGATCATCGCGACTGTCCAGCATAGACCGAAACGGTTAAAATGATGGCTACGGTTAGTGCGACACTTTGGATGTCCTAATGTTCCTCATGTTCAATTGAGGAAATATTTGGCATCTGCGTGGTGTCATTAAGCATTAGCTAAGCTTTTAGAACCCTAATTGACCCATCGTAGCCATTAGAAGGTAGTGAGATAGCCGGCTTGGGTGCAAACTGAGGTTGGTTGATACTCGATGCTACGCTCATTGAGATTTGACTTTCGGGATGTTTCGGTCGACCATTTGGTAGTTGTGTTGAAATAAAGCCTGCGATAAAGATCTGCGATATGAGATTCCTAGAACCCGGTTACTATTGTAGGACAGGTTTAACCAAATTAAACTCTGGTAGGGTAGACACCTATGCCTCATGCAAGCCTTAAACTTAAGGTTGTTGTGTGAATTGTTTGTGCTTGCTATTTAAACATGACATCAGAAATCATAACATCATATCATTTCTAACCATTTCAAGGACCTAGGTATTTATCTTTGCTCTTTGTTGTGGGGTTATGGATTCCAGGAAGACTATTCGAATCAACTTTGTGGGTATACCTTCTCAACTTAAGGAGTTAGTCTCCAAAGTTCCCAACCACTCTCAGTTTATCAAGAGGCATGGTTATCTACTCGACTTGGTTACTTCTGGTCTTGAAGAAGATATGATGAGCGTCGTATTCCAGTTCTTTGATCCGAAGCATCATTGCTTTACTTTCCCAGATTATAGGTTGGTACCTACAATGGAAGAGTTCTCTAAGATACTTGGGATACCTATCCTTAATCATATACCATTCACCAGTTCAGAAAAAGTTTTGAGGTTTGAAGATATTGCAGCAGCTCTACATCTAAAATGGTCAGACATTGAAGCTAATTGGGAAATAAGAAGTGGAATTAAGGGTTTGCTTGCTAAGTTTCTGATAAAGAAGGCTCGAGAATTCTTAAAGGCTATGAGTTTCCATGCTTTTGAAGACATTTTGGCTTTGCTAATCTATAGGCTGGTACTATTTCCTAATCTGGATCAATTCATAGACGTGAATGCCATCAAGATATTCCTCGCTCATAACCCTGTGCCTACCTTACTTGGAGATATTATGCATTCTCTCCACACTCGTACTATGAAAAGACAAGGAACTCTTATGTGTTGCATATCGTTATTATCCAGATGGTTTATTTCGCACCTTTCTTGATCACTAATGAAGAATGAACTAGGTTTGAAATGGTCTCAAAGGTTGATGTCACTCTCTTATTCAGGTATTTGTTGGTGTCTCTACTCTCAAAAGGACTTCACTTTCATTGGGAGTTGTGGAGAATTCCCTAATGCACCGCTTCTTGGCATAAGGGGAGGTATCACTTATAACCCTTTTCTAGCGTTACGACAGTTTGGTTATGCTCGAAGAGATAGTCCTCATGATATACTTATCCAAGACATTGTGTTTGACTACGACAACGATCTCCATGGTTATCACCGAAGATTTGTGCACGCTTGGGGCATGGTGAAGTAAACTGATACCAAGACCTTGGGGTATAAAAATTCCATCCCTGGGGAACCTTACCTCAAATGGGTGCGAGCTCGCGCTCAAAAACTCATGATGCCATATGTTGCTATTCTACCAATAATTATGGAACCTGTTGCTGAAGCCGATGAATCTTATACCATTCTCCATCAGAACATGCCTACTGATGTCGAAGAATTGAAGAGATCATGGATTCAACTCAAAGAAGAAAGGGATACATTTGAAGCTCAATGCTATGCAAGCGAGAAAAGAGTATTAGATCTGATGAAGCAACTTCACGAGGAACATAGCATTAATACCTACATCAACACAAAGAGGAAGCGTCCATAGGAGGCCTAAGCACTAGGAATTTAATTTATGTACTTGAACTTTCTTTTTGTATTGCTAATCAGACTAATAAAAATTTTGTTCTTGCTTGTTTACCAAATTTAAATTCCTAAGGTCCTTGAAAAAATTGCATTGCATAACATTGCACATCATAGCATATCATTTCATAACAGGTACTCCGAAGACCGGTTTTCTTATTTTCTCGCTGCTTATTTTAGCAGAAATGGCTCTCGAACAAACTGTCAAAGATCTCCAGGCTCAGAACGCTCAGTTCCAAGAGATGTTCACCAACTTGGCCCAAGGATAGAAAGACCTGAAAGAGATCATCATCAAGAAGTAAAAGAAGAAGATCGTTGGTATTCTCAATATGGGGAAAAGGTATAGAGGTCCGGTCAAGGTAGTCAGACAGCTTGAATTCTCAGACAAGAGCGGAGAAATTAAAGGAAGTGTCAAGGCAGATGAAGGAAGCCATCATGGGTCTCAAGAGGAAGAAGGAGAAGAATATATGAGTGAGCAGTACCCTCCTGACAACGAGAAGTATAAGCAACTTGAAGACCGTCTGAATGCTGTGGAAAATCTGAAAATGTCAGGGTTGAATTTTGATGATTTAAGCCTGGTTCCTGGAGTGGTCATTCCCTGCAAGTTCAAATTTCCTACTTTTTCCAAATATGATGGCGTTTCCTATCCAAAACTTCATCTGAAGTCCTATGTTAAGAAGATTCAACCCCACACTGCAGACAGGAAGTTATGGATGCATTTCTTTCAAGAGAGTCTATCTGGAGCACAGTTAGAATGATATTATTAGCTTGAGAATACTCACATTTGTACATGGAATAAGTTGGCAGATGCTTTCTACAAACAGTACCAGTATAATGTTGAATTGGCACCAACCTGTATGCAACTATAGAGTATGTCTATGGGCCGTGAGGAGAAATTCAAAGAGTACGCCCAAAAATGGAGAGATCTAGCAGGCAGAGTCCATCCACTCTTGTCTAATAGGGAATGGGTTAACATGTTCATAGAAACACTGATAGGCCCATTCTTCAAACATATGATTGGAAACTCATATGTTGGACTCACCAAACTGATACTGACAGGAGAACGTATCGAAGATGGAATCAAGAGTGGAAAGATTCAAGTCGAAACGTCTTCAAATGCTACGAAGAGATATTTTAGTGGAAGGAAAGAAGCAAATGTTGTGTATGGTCAGAAGGGCCGTGATAAAATTTATCGCCATCAACCTGTAGGGGCGGTCCTGATCTCCAATCCCATGCCGATGCAAACTCAACAAGACAACACGCGTAGACAAAATGCGCCAAGAAGATAGTTTACGAAGATCAACATCCCGTTGTCTCAAGCATTACAACACATGTTGAAAGCATAGCTGATTACTTTGAGGGATCCTCCTCAGCATGTCAACACTTCTTATACGAAGTACAAACCTAATGCACGGTGTGCATACAACTCCAATAGCCCAGGGAACGACCACAACAACTGTTGGGCCCGGAAGAACAAGATCCAAGACATGATTGAAGCCCGGGAAATTAAATTCAACCCTCTTGTCGAAACTCCAAATTTGATCAACGCACCTATGCCCGGTCATGGCAAGAGTACCAACACCATTGATAACGACTCATATGTCTTTGCTATGAATGAGTTAACCACTCCCTTGATGAATGTCAAAAAGAATTTGCTACAAGATGGTTTATTTATAGGATGTTTTGAAAAACTGCCATTACTGCGCGTCCGAGCCCAATGGATGTGCCTGGTTGAAGAGAGGTGTTCAGCGCCTGATAGACAACCGAGAAGTGTTATTCCTGAAAACTCTATCCGTAGAGAATTTATGCGAAGATTTTTCCAGAAGCTTGAAAATCGAAGACGTAAGCGAAACCATACCATAAGTCTGGGATACCTTGGGTCAGCCAAGTGGGAAGTTTGATTTCATGGTGAAGTATACCGCTCCTGAAAGCTACAAGATCACAATCAAAGACATCAAGGAAACTGGATGGAGAGATGATGATTATCCCGAAAAAAATGCTGATGTGAACATAATAAGGATCACCTCTGCCGATCCTGCACCTAGAGTGGCACCTCTAATTATTACATCGCCCATATCAATTCCATATTCCTCTAATAAAGTTATACCTTGGAATTATGGAACCGAAGTCTACTATTATGACGTCAAGCATGAGCCATTAACCATTGAGGACAGTATAGTTGAAGCTACCAATCCTGATGTTGACAATATCACCAGATCAAGCTAAGTAACCAGAACTGGAAGAGTGTTTTCTCCAGATATCTCTCCTCCAAAACACCAGTTTGCATTCCTGCTATTGAACCAACTCCCGAGGCTCGAGGGAAAGAGAAAGTTACTCAACCTGCTCAGACGAAGGTACCAAAGGAAGTTGCTGAAGATACCTCCAAATAAGAAATGGTGGAAATTCTGAAGATCATTAAGAAGAGTGACTACAATATAGTGGAGCAGTTTGGAAAACCCCCATCAAAGATTTCCATGCTAGATCTGTTGTTGTGCTCCGAGGCTCATGCTAATGCCTTGGTGTAGTTTTTGAAGAATGATCACATACCGCAAGACACTTATGCTGACCAATTTGGAATTTGTATTGCTAGCCTGACCGTAGACAATGGTTTGGGCTTTTCTGATGCTGGTCTAACACCTGCCGGAAGGAAACACAACGAAGTCTTACATATTTCTGTGGGGTGTAAGGGCACCACATTGTCTCATGTGTTGGTGGATACTGGCTCTGCTCTGAACGTCCTACCTAAGAGTGCTCTTGACCGACTTGATGCTGAAGAAGTGGTTATGAAACCCAATGACATAATCGTAAGAGCTTTTGATGGTTCGAAGAGAACAGTACTTGGAGAGCTCAACCTGCCAATCAAAGTGGGTTCCCAAACTTTTGATTCTACTCTCTTTGTGATGGACGTTCGTCCAGCTTATTCTTACCTGCTCGAACGCCCTTGGATACATGGGGCAGACGCTGTTACCTCTACCCTGCATTAGAAGTCGAAGTACCCAGTGAAAGGGAAAATTGTTACAGTATGCGGAGAAGAAGAATATATGGTAAGCCATCTGCAATCATTCCGATACATTGAAATGGAAGACGAATTTATCGAGATTCCCTGTCAAGCTTTCGAAGTAGTTCCATGAGTTATGCCTGTCGACTCTCCTGTCACTCCTAAAGTTACTAGAGTTCCACCGAAGATGGCCTCACTAAAATATGTCAGAGTTGTACTTAAAGAAAGAGGTTGTACCGTTTGGGGTCAGCTACCCGATTTTCCATTCAAATCTGACAATACTGGTTTGGGCTTCACTTCCAAAGGTTAGAAGATGATGCCCCACGAACGTTCCGGCGGATCTCCATTTCGCATCAACAAGAATGGAGTTCATGCTATAAAAGACGATGATGGTGACTTCGACATCAACAATTGGATCTTCCCAACTCCCGATGATGGACTCAACAATTGGACGACTAAGGATGTCATGCCAATCTCCTTTATATAGGAGTAATTGTTTTTTTTCTTCTGTTTTATGCTTTTATGCTTTATAGTTTCGAACAATAAAACTTTAAGCCTAGTGCCTTGCCTGGGGCACCACGGCTCATTTGTGAGGATTATTGTTTGTCATTCGCATATTTTCATTCAATAAATCATTGGACTTTTGCATTCAAATATTATGATCTTTGTCTTTATTTTTACTTTATCACCTTTTCAAAAGCTATGTGTTCTTACACGCACACGTAATAAACTGCAGATCCACATTCACTCTGGATCATGTCGATATTGACTCTGCTATTGCTAAATATGACTTTGATAATCCGATCTACCAAGCCAAAGATGAAGGTGAGGAAGATTGTGCAGTGCTAGGAGAACTTGCCAGACTACTACAGCAAGAGGAAATGGCTATACATCCACACGAAGAATCGATTGAAGTTGTGAATCTAAGTACCGACAAAGACAGAAAAGAGATCAAGATAGGAGCGGGTCTTGAGAACATTGTTAAAGAAAGATTGATCCAGATGCTACGAGATTACATTAAGATTTTTGCTTGGTCCTATGAAGACATGCCAGGTTTAGATATCGACATTGTGGTACACCGACTACCCACGAAGGAAGGTTTTCTCCCTGTGAAGCAGAAGGTTCGTTGTATGCGTCTTGAGATGTTTTTGAAAATTAAAGTCGAAGTTATGAAATAATTCAATGTTGGTTTCTTAGCCGTTACTTCTTATCTATAATGGGTTGCGAGCGTGGTGCCCATACCTAAGAAGAATGGCAAGGTGCAAATGTGTGTGGACTACCGAGATCTGAATAAGGCGAGCCCGAAAGATGATTTTCCGCTTCCACATAATGATGTCCTGGTTGACAACACCGCTCAACATAAAGTTTTCTCTGGTTACGATCAGATCAAGATGGCTCCCGAAGACATGGAAAAGACTACTTTCGTTACACAGTGGGACACTTTCTGTTACAAGGTCATGCCGTTTGGGTTGAAGAATGCTGGCGCAACATATCACCGTGCTATGATGGCTTTATTCCATGATATGAACCATCACGATATAGAGGTTTACGTCAACGACATGATTGGTCGATCACAAATCAAAGAAGAACATCTTGGTCATTTGCGTAAGCTGTTTGATAAACTAAAGAAATACATATTGAGACTGAATCCGAGAAAATGCACATTTGGAGTCAGATCCGGCAAACTCCAGGGGTTCGTTGTCAGTGGTAAAGGTATCGGAGTTGACCCTGCTAAGGTTAAAGCTATTCAAGAAATGCCAGCTCCCCGTACCGAGAAGGAACTCAGATATTTCTTAGGACGACTGAATTATATTTCTAGATTCATTGCACATCTAACTGCTACTTATGAGCCAATCTTCAAGTTACTGAAGAAAGATCAAGTAGTAAAATGGAACGACGATTGCCAGATAGCTTTTGACAAAATCAAGGAGTACCTACAGAAACCTCATATCCTGATGCCACCAGTTAAGGGAAGACCCTTGATCATGTACTTACAATACTAGAGAATTCAATGGGGTGTGTGTTGGGGAAACATGACGAGTCTGGTCGAGAAGAATATGCAATATACTACCTTAGCAAAAAGTTAACCGACTGTGAAACAAGATACTCATAGCTCGAGAAAACTTGCAGCGCTTTGGCTTGGGTTGCTCGTCGACTAAGATAGTATATGTTGACTCACACTACCTTGTTGATCTCTAAGATGGATCCGATATAATACATATTCGAGAAAACTACTCTCTCCGGAAGAATAACAAGATGGCAAATGATCTTGACCGAATATGACATCTAGTATACTACTCAGAAGGCAATTAAAGGAAGTGTGGTAGCTGATCATTTGGCTCATCATGTTGTAGATGACTATCAGTCCATGCATTTTGAGTTCCCAAATGAGGATATTATGTTAGTCACTGATTACGAAGAGCCTAGATCGGATGAAGGACCTGATCCGGGATCCTTATGGACCATGGTCTTCTATGGAGCTATTAATGCACTTGGCAACAATATTGGCGCTGTGATTATATCTCCTAAGGGCGGCCATACACCTTTCACCACCAGATTATGTTTTGATTGCACCAACAATATGGCTGAATATGAAGCATGCATTATGAGTATCAAAGCTGCTATTGACTTGAGGATCAAATTCTTGCACGTATATGGAGACTCAACTTTGGTGATTAGTCAAGTTAGGGGAGAATGGGACACAAAGCATCCGAACCTCATTCCATATTGAGAACATGTGTTGAATCTGATCCCCTACTTCGAAGAAATCACTTTCGAACATATTCCACGAGAAGAGAATCAGTTGACAGACGCATTGGCTACCATGTCATCTATGCTCAAAGTCAGATGGGACAACAAAGCTCCTCAGATTACTATTGAAAGACTCGACGAACCAGCATATTATTGTGAACTTGATACTAAAGGAGTGGAAGATAAACCTTGGTTCTACGAATTGAAGAGGTACCTCGAGGCTCAAGAATACCCTGAAGGGGAAGCTGTCAACGATAAGAAGTTCCTAAGAAGATTCGCCGCCAAGTTCTTTCTCAGTAACGGTATCTCATACAAACGCAATCATGACTTGGCCTTACTCCGATGTGTAGATCAGCAGACAACCAAATGAATTATGGAAGAGTTACATGAAGGCGCCTTTGGTACTCATTCCAGTGGACATACAATGGCTAAGAAGATTCTGAGAGTAAGTTACTATTGGTCCACTATGGAAGCTAATTATTATTGCTACTTCCGATCTTGTCACAAATGTCAAATATACGCAGATAAAGTGTATGTGCCTCCGGTTCCGTTGAATGTTCCTCCTTGGTCTTTTGTAATATGGGGCATTGATATGATTGGAGAAATCAAACCTACCACTTCTAATGGACACCATTTCATCCTTATTGCTATCGAATACTTTACCAAGTGGGTAAAGGCAGCCTCGTTTGCATCTGTTACCAAGAATTATCACAAACAATGGTACCAATATCAATAACAAGATGATCACCAAACTCTGCACACTGTTCAAGATTAAGCATCGCAACACTTCTCCATATCGGCCAAAGATGAATGGCGCAGTGGAAGCCGCCAACAAGAATTTTAAGAAGATCAAACAAAAAATGGCAGTGATGTATAAGGATTGACATGAGATGTTGCCATTTTCTCTCCATGGCTATCGCACTTCAATACTGACATCTATAAGGGCAACCCCATTCTCTCTCGTGTACAATATGGAAGCAGTTTTACCTATTGAGGTTAAGATACCCTCACTCAGAGTATTGAAGGATGCCTAATTAGATGAAGACGAATGGGTCCAGACTCGACTTGACCAGATAAACTTGATCAACGAAAAATGACTTGCAGTCATCTGCCATGGAACGATATATCATAAAGGAATGATTAAAGCCTTCAACAAGAAAGTCAAGCATCAAGCGTACCAAGTTGGCGATCTAGTAGTCAAGCGCATCATCCTACCACAAGGTGATCCCAGGGGAAAATTGACTCCCATCTATGAAGGGACCATTCGTAGTCAAGACAGTATTTTCTGGCGGAGCCATGATACTGAGCACTATGGATGGAAAAGACTTCCCGCACCATGCGAACGCAGACATAGTTAAAAAATACTACGCATAAACGAGACCCGTTAGGTCGACTAGCCTAAGCAAAAAAGGGCATCCTGGAGAACCAAAGGGTTCGGGAAAACGTTAGGGACATATATATAAAAATGTACACTCGGCAAGTCGAAAACCTGCAAAGGTGGCTTGGGCAAAAAAGGGTATCCCGGTAGACTGAAAACCAGAAAGGGAGGTCTAGGCAAAAGTTAGGGATTAAATCAAACTATTATGTCTCGTCAAGGTCATCTACTTACAGACTATACTACTATCCGCTTTAAATAGCGCACATCAATCCAATCACCTTCTTCTGGAAGCAAGGAGATGAGATAGTCAAAATATATATGCTATAGCAGAGTCAAAACTCGACGAGATTGTTTCCACATAACTTTTATTATTTTATAAAATTTTTCGACAATTTCCTCTTACTAGGATATTTGTCTCTTTGTACACAAACTGCATGTCTCTAGGCTTACTTTTCAATATTAATACAATTTCCCTTTTCCAGTTCCAAACTTTTACTTTTATCTGTTTGTTTGCATAAAATCCAATGTTTGCTTTGAATGATTATATGCATTTGACAATAAGTATCTGTTCACAAATACACAAAAAGAGAACAGAAACAACAGTTACTACAGGCTCTAGGAATAGAGATGACAACCTAAGTCACCAACACATCCGCGTAGAGTCAGTTTCACAGAAAAATTCCCACAGAATAATCATTACAAATCCCTATAGAGCCATCGCTCCCTCGACAGAGACAAATTTCCCAACAAGATTACTACACTATCATATTCTCATCAATATCATCCTCTTACAGCAGTGTTTACATTTATTATTATTACGTTAGCCCCTGAGCAATAATAGATCAACTTTCAAATTATCAAGTTAGTCCCCGAGCAGTGGTCGTCTCAACTCATCACGTTAGTCCCCAAGCAGTGGTCCTATCAACTCATCACGTTAGTCCTCGAGCAATGGTCATCTCAACTCATCACGTTAGTCCCCAAGTAGTGATCATATCAACTCATCACATTTGTCCCTGAGCAGTGACCGTCTCAAATCATCACATTAGTCCCCGAGCAGTTGTTTTATCAACTCATCACGTTAGTCCCTGAGCAGTGATCATATCAACTTATCACATTAGTCCCCGAGCAGTGATCGTCTCGACTCATCATGTTAGTCCCCGAGCAATGGTCCTATCAACTCATCACGTTAGTCCCCGAGCAGTGATCATATCAAACTCATCACGTTAGTCCCCGAGAAGTGATCATATCAATTCATTACATTAGTCCCCGAGCAGTGATCGTCTCAACTCATCACATTAGTCCCCAAGTAGTGATCATATTGACTCATCGCGTTAGTCCTCGAGCCGTGATCGTCTCAACTCATCACGTTAATCCCCGAGCAGTGATCATATTAAACTCATCACATTAGTCCCCGAGCAGTGATCATATCAACTTATCACATTAGTCCCCGAGCAGTGATCGTCTCAACTCATCACATTAGTCCCCGAGTAGTGATCACATCGACTCATCACATTTGTCCTTGAGTAGTGATCGTCTCAACTCATCACATTAGTCCCCGAACAATGATCATCTACATTGTCACATCAGTCCCCACGCAGTGAACGCCAACTTTGTTACATTGGTCCCCGAGCAGTAACACATCAATCAACTTATTATGTCAGTCTCCGAGCAGTAATATGTTATTAAAAATTACATCATTCCCCAGAAAGGGTTATACACAAGATGTTCATAACCAGCTGAGTCTAACTAGGATTATCATTCCCCAACAACATCAATATCCAGACCCGAAACTTGGTCAGACAGTGCATCGGAGGAATCTACATCTCTTTTATCCTCAGTAAGGATCCTCAATAGTTATTTCTCCATCCCTAAGCAGAAATCAAAGATCCCCGACAGAACATTCCCATCTTCTTCAAGATGGATATGTTTAGAAATACCCCAACATCTACATTCATATATTATTCATAAAAATCATAACATGTGCATATATCATCCACTATCATTATTATATACTCACATGCATCATAATATGCATAAAACTAATCTCGTTCTCTCAGGCTAAATTCTCAAACAGGCGAAGACTATTTGCAAGATAGAAGGTCAAAGATTAATGCCCGAAACAAGACGGGAAAATAATATGAATGGCCAGACGAGTTTACTAACATACGACAAAGGTTTATTCTAACTCTCTTATATCATCAACTACTCTGGATGGCATCTTTAAGCCCATCTCCGACTACACGTTGATATCTCTCCACCAACGGAACGCTGCATATCTGGTTAAAAATTAATGCATACTAGTAATCTCATTCAAAGACGAGCATGTATTCTAACGTATGACTCATTCCCTAATATCAGCTTCTCCAAATGGCATCTATAAGCTCATTCAGGTACATCGTCAGCCGACGATCTCGTTCCATATACCAGTGAGTGCAAATATTCAGGTGTACTCGAGTGTTCAATCATCTTCTACCTTTCGGTCGCGAAAGGCAAGCATACCAATCGAACCTTTCAGGTACAAAAGGATTGAATAGGGGCAACTGTTATACCCCAAAATTTTCCCTCCTATTTCTCAAGTCAATTCACATCTCCATACTCAAATAATTTCTCAAGGGTTGACCAGATGAGCCCTCTCTTAAGCAATCAACCCCACAACTAGGATTTTGATTCTCTCAAGTCAAAGATGGTTTATATTTCCTCAATTGATCATCATACCTCTTCATATGTCTCAAGGTATCATCACGTCAAGTTTCAAACCTCACAGCTCAAGTTTGCTCAGTCAATTGCTCAGATGATTGAGAATCAGTTGTATTGGACAAAAAAGTCAATAATGGTCAACATATAGTCAAACTTCACCAATTTTGGTCAACATCAAGATGTTGAAGTCACATTCATCATTTGATCAAGGGTTGGTCATGATTCATCAAGGAAACTCAAGATTTTATCAAAAGTCAAAGTTTCTAAATTAGGTTTTTTTGATAAAAAGTCAACAGAACTTTGACAAGGCATAACTTTCACATACCTTTTCAGAAATTTTTCCACTAAGTCTAATTTTGAAGAGAATACAATTATCTACAACTTTGTGCCTCACAAGCTTTGGCAAAAAATGCTTCATTTGAGAGTTATGGATCAAGACATTATAGGTCCTTCTAAAAGTCAACAAAATGTCATCTTTATCCAAAGAAGGGTATATGAACATGGAAGCTTAAATGAAGATGAAACCAAAGGTAGTATTTATAAGACATCTTGATCTTTCTAAAAAGTCCAAGAACACTTCAAAATGTTGAAAATTGAGCAAGATACAATTTGTGCAAGTCTGACATTTTTTAAGAAGTGCATGAAGGAAAATACTAAGCAAATTCAATTTTTTTCCATATGGGCCATGGTTTTTATAGTTTGGACTTATTTCTAAGATAGTCCATGACTTCCAAGACCAATTTCACACCTCTCTTCAATTTATTTTATTTATTTTGGAATTTATTCACTTAAATCCAATTTTAATTAAAATAAAATGCCAAAAATAAAATTAATAAATGCAAGGCTAGATATTTATCATTCTTGAGGTCCAAGCAAGCACAAATAGCTGGCCAATATCGTACAAGGCTTGATTGAAGCAAATTTGGAAGCTATTGATGCAAATTTGAAATATTGCCAAATCAAATATTTTCTATTCAATGCAATGTATTTTCTTCATTACTCTTGACCTAATTATGTTTCCCTATATATACACAAGATATTCAGACATCAAGGACATGAATTCTGGCAGCCAAAAGCTAGGGTTTTGCTTCAAAAATATCAAAGAAACTTAAACCATCGAGTTTCAATTTCCATCCATCCATAGGCAATTTCAGGCGTCCATTCTTGTTCCTGAGGCATTGTAGGGTAAGTATAGGTCCATAACCATGGCCAAACACGTTGGAATCGTGCATACCATGAACTCTGATTGCATTGTGTTCATGAATCTCAATATTTGATTTTTATCGTGTTTTAATGTGAACTAACTATGCTGATAAGTTCCTGAGATGTAATAACACAGGTTTGATCCATCATTTGCAAGGTTTAGTGGCCAAATCGTGACTTTCCATTGCTAGGGCATAACAAACAGAAACTTTCATATCCCTATTTACATACACTTTTAGGCCAAACCAAGGCCACCGTTGAACTCGCAACCCTCGTTTTAAGGGGGTAGGGTCCTTCTGGTTTATTTATTTGCTTTGTTTTGCAGATTTACAAAAACAAGCTCGTTGGAGAAGACGACCGGAGCTAGGGCTCCAGCGTCCCTTCGACCCTCTGACCTTTGACCAGTGGCATGACGTGACGTGGTTGGCTCGTTCGAAATCGGAGGGTCCCATGCACGTGTTGTTTGAAAGTCAGAAATTAAGCGTTGAATTTCACTTATATATTTATGAATGCATCTAAATTAATGGATGTATCACCACCCCAGTGGTTCAACATGCGCACACTAGGTCTCTTCCTCTCTAAGGGCGTGGGTTCGATCCCTGCCTTTTGCAATTTTTCTAATATTTTCTGATTTCCACGGGTTTTCACATATATACCATTGGAAGGGTGGTTTAGACACCACAATCAAATGACGTGGTGGTTAAGTTTTGGCTCAATAACCACAGGGTCCTGGGTTCAGACCCTGGCAGGACCAAATCTATTTATTACCACTTGTTTCACTAACCCTTTTTTCTTATGTCTTATTTTTCAAATCATTTTAATTTTCTTTCAAAATTATTTCACCACTAATAAAAAACCCTAAAAATATTTTAATTTTAGATTTAGGTTAATAAAATGTTTAGCTAATTTTAGACACAAAAATATTTTATTTTTCCTTTCATTTAAAATTATTTTCTTAATTAATTACTAATTAACATAAAATTAGGTTTTTTCTACATTAAAATCAATCCAAAAATTCACAAACAAATAATTTCCTTTCCAATGATTAGGTTTACTAGTCTTAAATTTCTTTTACTAACATCAAAAACATTTTTCTTTATTTATTGCTTTATTCGCATTTTAAATTCTAGAAATCGATTTATAGGTCGCAAGGACATTTTTGTAATAGTGTAGATTTAATTTCTTGCATTTTACTTCTGGCACCTCTTATTCTGTATCTTCCCCAAAGCCATGTAATAGCGTAGGACCTTTATCTTTCCACTTTTACTTTCTGCACTCTCTTATAAACTATATATACACTGCCTAGATGTATGGTAATAGGATTGCATGACAAGACATAAAATCAAACTTAGATCACTCTAATTGAAAGATAAAATATCTGAATTAAATCACTATTTCACACTTGCACCCCCTTAGGGTATCCTCTCTTGTTGCCTTTCGAATAAACAATGGTCATGTCCCTCGAACGTAGGGGTACCATTAGCAAAGTTGCCTATGAATAAAATCATCACAAAGATCATAGTCCCTCGATGACCCTCGATTTTGCCTACGAATATATGATCTCGTCCCTCGGTTGTTGCCTGCAAATAAGTGATGGTCGTCCCTTCGAATTGCTAAAGGTATCCTTACATGTTGCCTTCAATGACCATACAATGACCCGACGATTGTCCCTTCACAGCCAACAGATAGGGTTACCTACCAACTAATGGTATGGATAACACTATCCTAAAGGAGAAGGAAAATAACAAGAAACGACCATTCTGAGTAGGTAATAAGACTCTATTAATTGCTCCAATAAAACAAATCACTTTTCACACCTCACACTCTTTTCAAAAATATTTTCAAACAAACACTTTGTATACATTCCAACGAGAATCATTACAAAGCTTTACACTTTCAAAGAAACATTTCCAACACTTTGTATACATTCTTGAGAACTGATACAAGAATCATTATGAAGTCAAAGTGAAATACTTTTCAAATACTTTTCAAAATACTTCTTTTCAAATCACACACACACAGAAAGCAAATTTTCAAAAAGTGAGCTAAGCAATTAAGAGTCCGTAGATAACTATGGATGGAAAAGGTGCTAATACCTTCCTTTTCATAATTACCTCCCGTACTCAGAATCTATCAAAGGTGTTTCCTGTTCTTTTCACCTTTCCTTTATTGGATAAAAGAAAAGTCAGTGGTAACTCTTGCTATCCAAAACATTTGCGATAAAACGCAAAACAAACAAGTCAGTTCTCCCACCGTGTTACACATCGTCTACTTTAGACAGATCTACAACAATGCCACTACTCGAAATGACATGGTCGAGGAAACTAACCTCCTTCAACTAGAATTCACATTTGGACAATTTCACATACAATTTTCTTCCTTTCAAAACCTGCAATACTGTCTTCAAATATTCTGCATGTTCTTCTTCCAATTTAGAATAAATCAAAATATCGTCAATGAATACCACCACAAACCGATCCAAATAAGCATGAAAGATTTGGTTCATATACTCCATGAATACTCTCGGTGCTTTGGTAACACCGAAAGGCATCACAAAATACTCGTAGTGTCCATAACGTGTTCTGAAGGCCGTCTTCTGAATATCTTTATCTTTCACTTTAATCTGGTGATAACATGATTTCAAATCAATTTTACTAAACACACTAGCACCTACTAGTTGATCCATCAAGTCATCTATTCTTGGAAGCGGATACCTATTCTTAATCTTCACTTTATTCAACTATCTATAATCAACACAGAGCCTCATGCTTCCATATTTATTCTTTACTAACAGCATTGGAGCTCCCCACGGTGATACACTTGGTCTTACAAACTTCTTCTCAAGTAGCTCTTCTAATTATTGCTTTAATTTTGCTAATTCAAATTCAAAATTTTTGTACGGTGCCATAGAAACAGGTCTGGTACCAGGTACAAGATCAATACCAAATTCGACTTCTCTTTCTGGCGGTACATCTAGAATTTCATCAGGGAAAATTTCGGGGAACTCTCGTACTACCTGCAACTCCTCAATTACAACTTGATTCTCAGCTGATAGCGACGTTGTCAACGAGAATACTTGAGCTTCACTTATCATTAACTTCTTCAGTTGTTTGATAGTCGATAAACTAGCTTCTTCTTCTTCAAGCGAAGACAACCTCATAGACTTGTTATAACAATTAATATGAACGTAGTTATATTCTAACCAATTCATACCTAAGATTACATTCAACCCACTCAATGGCAGACAAACCAAGTCAACAGCAAAATTTCTGTCAAAGATCGACAAAGGACACTTTAAGCATACCAAAGAAGTAGTCACCGATCCCTTAGCAGGAGTCTCGATCACCATTTCTCCATTCATAGAAGACAACACAAGACCCAATCTTTCAACACAATCAGCAACAATAAAGCAATGAGTAGCACCCATATCAATAATAGTATTTAAAGGCGTACTATTAATGAAACATGTACGTCTAATGAGTCTGTCCTCACTAGCTTCCAGAGTCCCAGCCAAAGCAAACACCTTCCCACTAATTTGTGCCTTCTTTGGTTTCTGACACAGGTTACTAACGTGTCCTTCCTCACCACAGTTGAAATAGATCATGTCTTTATGTTTGCATTCATAAATTGCATGTCCAAACTTACCACAGTGGAAACACCTCTTCACATCAGCATCACAAACATAACTCTTATGACCATCTTGCCCATATTTGAAACATACAACTTTAGTAGGAGCATCTCCCCCACTAGTTCTCTGACCCGGAGCAACTCTTGATTTTCCCTTCCCAACATCATAAGGCTTGCCACAGTTCTGGTGATTCTTACCTCTCTTATCACTAACAATCTTGTGATGATCATTGCCATCCTCTTCAAAAATTCTGCAACTATCAACTAGATTGGAAAAGACACGAATCATCAGATACCCAACAATTTTCTTGATTTCAGAGCGCAACCCATTCTCAAACTTGATGCACTTTGAAAATTCAGCACCTTCTCCGTCAAAATGTTGATAAAACTTAGCTAGCTCCTTAAACTTTGCAGTATATTCAGTAACAGACACATTACCCTACTTTAGTGCAAGGAATTCAATTTCTTTCTTACCCCGAACATCTTCAGGATAATACTTCCTCAGGAACTCCCTACAGAATACATCCCAAGTGATCTCTTCACCTACAGCTTCCAACCTCGGACAAGTCTCTAGCCACCAATCGTCAACTTCGATTGCCAGCATATGAGTACCATATCGAACCTTCTGCGCTGGAGTGCAATCTATCACACGGAAGATCCTCTCAATTTCTTTCAACCAATCTAAAGCTCCATCGAAATCATACTTGCCCTTGAAGGTAGGCGGTTTCTCCCTCTGGAAAGTTGCCAAGCTACGGGATCCAACATCCCCGCCAGCATTTGGCTGATTCTCCATGGCATGAGGCATTGCTTCCAAAGCAGCAACAATCGCAACATCATTCCTTCCAACCATCTCAACTTATCACTACAACATAACCAACAGTTAGAAATTAAATAAAAATACTTGATTGTTAAAAGACTCAACAACTTTGGCCGGACGGACCGACCTGCTCTGATACCACTAATGTAACACCCTAATTCTGCCCCAAATAATTATCAGAAAATCAGAGTGTAAAAATTTCCAACATAACTAGGATATCACATTTCAACCTAATAACCAAAACCTATAATGCTTTTTGAAAATATACATATCGCTTAAGAAAACAGGGTTAACACAACGCATAGATATAGTCTTCATAACATAAACCAACTTTGGTTAATCATGCAACAGATTCATAATAAATTCTCCACACAAGACAAAACATCTTTCAAATAATAAAACAACATTAAAACAGGTAACTCCTCGAATAACCACTTCAAAATTCAAATTAAAAAACAACAAAGTAAAACATGCGTTCATTTCCCCCCGAGTGCTACTATCAAAGCGACAAACACCGACTCGAACTAACAACTACTAACGCTTCATTCTTCATTACCTGCACAGTATCCACGTGGAGGCAACATCACAATAGAAGGGGTGAGATATCAAACTATATAAATAGGTTTATGATAAACAATATATAAGGAATAGAATAAACAAAATCACCACTTCATACAACAACAACTTAAACTTCAAATTCTCAACACAACAACTCAAAATATGTGACTCAAGTATGCAACTCAATACGATGCAAATGCATATGGTACCATCAGAGTAGAACTCCCAACGTAATCAACTGTCAGTTTACCGAGGCATCAAGCATGAGCCTTCAACGTAATATTTTGCCAAATACAGGCCAACGTGATGAGATTTAGCTCCAACGTAAGCATTGCCAATTCAGGCCAACTTTAATGTTATGCTATGAGACAACATGTTCGACCATAACTCAAAACAACTAAACAACAACTTCAATAATGGCCATAGGCCTACAACATAATCAACATGTCAACACCTTATAAACAACAATATCTCACATGATCAACATATTCAATATCAACACAAACAATTCAACATTGGTCGTAAGACCTACAATTAACAATGCCCTTTAATCGGACGAATCAAGTTACCCAGTTGTACCTGCAAATCAGCGTATCCAACATATCTTCAACAAAATAAATCAACCAAAATTATCTCCTAATTAATATTAGTTACCCCGACAAATTTTATTAAATTACTGACAACTAATTATACCGTCTAATTCGGCTACTCCAACCCAACAAGACTGTTCTCATATTTTCTGTATCAATCTGCTAATTAAGCTTACTCATATAATTTATTTCCTGGTACTAATTTCATATTGTCACCCCAATTTTAGTTCTGCTACAAAAAAATACCTTTACTGCTAAGTCTTTATCTTCTGCTAGACTTCTGTTTTCTGCTATTATAACGGGGTATCCATTTTAATCTACTACTATTATTATTATTATTATTCAATTAATATCTTACAGTACCCAATGAAAATATTAATTCAATAAAATATATATTGTCATCTATTAAATCAAGGTACACTGATTTAATTAAATTATGTTATCAAAGTAGTAGGCGAAGTTCTATTGTTCCAAACTATAACTATACATATGCCTACTTTATTATATACAGAGAGTGCAAACAAAACATAAAAGGGTCTGCCTTGTGGCGCCCGTCCCTAGCAATGGAGGCACATGCCTCCCAACATGTATAAGGGAGTGATGCGTCCACCCCAAGGGTGTGTGGCCCCCGCCACCACTTCATCCTCCTCCCAACATCCTTCCCTGTGCCTTATTGTTCTCTTATATCTCGCCCAGATTCTTGTATAGTATTCCAGATTCAACGTAACTCAATGTTATACCCCATGGACACACAAACTCAGTATATACATAATTTTTAATCACAATTCCTTATTAATCTCGTAACACCATAAACAAAATTCAATCGATCAACCAATTTCAACACAACACAATAATGAATCTAATACCCTAAACCTCACATAAGATTCATCATACTCCCATTTATATAACAAGAATCCCACCCTTACCTTGGATTGAGGGCAACTCTATAAACTTCAACCGAATTTCTGGGGAATTTGGCACTGGAAACAACTTCCTTGTATTGTGTTCTTCTCCCTATTACTTCACGACACTACAAATTAAGCCCAATACCACTTCTAAGCTTAATGCTAGAATAATCCCTCGACTTAATTCCACCATATTAATCCGATTAATTATCATTCTAACTTAATAAAATAATTCTGACTTCGACGATAAAATTCGAATTAATATAAAATATTCAAAAACAATATTTAATTAAATAAATAATTAAATATCGGGGCGTTACATTCCTGTGCTGACTGCAAATGCAACCGAAGCACAGAAAAAGCCCACAACAAAGTCAAGAAGAAAGATTGCAAGGCTGGTTACTGCATTCAGACGACTATTGATACTGTTAATTTCGACGGAATCTCTCATGCTGAAATGGTGAAGGAGGCATGGGATATTACGAAGGAGGTGAGAATGTCAAGGGTGTCAAGTTACAAACCTTGCATCGACAATATGAGTTCTTATCGATGGGATAAGATGAAAAGGTTGCAGAATATGTGTCAAAGGTTCAGAAACTCGTCCATCTCATGAAGGGTTATGGTGAAAACATAACTGCTAAGATGATAGTTGAGAAGATAATGAGAACATTGACCTCTCACTTTGATCATGTTATCGTAGCTATTCAAGAATCCAACAAACTTGAAACCACTAAAGTGGAAGATTTAGTTGGTTCATTGGAGGCGCATGAGATGAGGATTGTCGAAAGGAAATGAGTTCAAGACTCGATACAGGCTCTGTAAGTTCAGTCATGGAAAAAGGATGGTGGTTCCAACAAATTCAAAGGCAATTTTGACAAGACTCAAGGAAAGAAGCCTTGGTCGAATAACCACAAGAATAAGGTCGAAGATAGATATTCTAAATCCTCGAAAAGGGGGGAGGAAACTATCGAAAAGACAAAGATGATAAAAAGGTGTACAACGCTATAACTATGAAAAGTGGGGCCACGTAGCCAAAAATTGTTGGTACAAAAAAGATAATGGATCGACAAAAGGCAAGGACGAAGAAACGAACCTTGCACGTCAAGATTAAGATAATTCTGAAGGTGGTATGGTGGTTATACCTGCAGTTACAGAAAACCATGTTGAATCCAAGATATGGTTTCTCGACTCATGCTGCTTGAATCACATGACTAGTTAAAAGGATTGGTTGGTAGACTACGACGAGTCGAAGAAGAGCAAGGTAAAACTTGCTGATAATAGTTCGTTACAAGCAGAAGGTAATGGCAACATAGTTTTTCAAATGAGTAATGGAGGGAAATCTATGATTAAATATGTGCTCTATGTACTTGGAATAAAGTGCAACTTGCTATGTGTTGGACAACTGGTCGAAAAAGGTTTCTCAGTTGTTATGAAAGATGGATTTTTGAAATTGTTCGACACCAATAACAATTTGGTCTTAAAATCTCTGTGGTCGAAGAATAGGACATTTAAGAGTATGATCAGTTCGACAAAATTTCAATGTTTGAAAATTGTTGTTGACCACAAAGATAGTTGGTTGTGGCATTTGAGGTTTGGACATTTGAATTTTCGATCACTCAATCAACTGATTACTCAAGATATGGTTACTGGAATTCCAAAACTTGAGATGCCTGAAAAACTTTGTGAAGGTTGTTTAGTCGAAAAGCAATCCAGAAATTCTTTTGTTTTGACTATGCCAATGAGATCATCTTGCATTCTCGAAGTGGTATTGTTACCTGGAAAAATCTCAAGGTATTCAAGCACGTGTATTGAATGCAAATGTTCTTATAATTTAAGGGAGACTTTCTGAAATAATGAACCTTTAGGAACTAAGAACTAAGTGTTTGAAAGTTTGGTTTTGAAGAAAACAATGGTCGAAAAGGATATTAGGTTAAGATGGAGTCGACTATGAGAAGAATATGTTGAAATATGAAGAAATTGGTCGAATCGACCAAAGCGTGGAAATGGTCGAATTTGGTCTTAGAGAAATAATGTTGTTTCCTTGTGTCAAAGAGGAAGCACATGTTCGAAGCAAGCCAGAAGCGGTTGAGTTTATTAGAAGCGGGAAATTTGAAATTCAAAGTCTCTAAGCAGTTAACTGGCAGCGTATAACTCATTTAAGCGCCAAACAGGTGGCAGCATCTGATGAAGCAGTTACCTTAAAGTTCAAACTTCATCCATCGATTTCTTTATGGCAGTTACCTTGTAAATACTATAAATAAGTAGTTTCAATGTAATTTCTGTGTGTTCACTTGTATACTCAAATCACTTGCAAAAACTTTGTTCATTCCGAGCGTCAGGAAGTAAAGAGTTCAAGAGTGCTTAATGTACGTGAATCACCACTTTTATTTCAATGCAAAACCTTTACATTTCAGTCATTTCTTTTGAAAAATTTACTTGGATTTTATTTACGTTTCAGCAATATCTTTGCATTATCGTTCATGTTGATTCTCTTTTCGTTACAAGTTTCGATTTAACAAAAGAGTCAGACGACACTCACTTCGGTGAATAAGTCTGAAGTTCACAGCCTTTTGTCAGTCATGAGTCACCATAGTTGGTATAAATCATATTGTGGGCAATCAAATTGTTAATTATTTTGTTCGTTTAGACTCCTTATGTCGGTCACGAGTTACCAGTCAGTCGAATTGAGTCTAATTATAGTGTGGAAAGCCATTGCATTTGTTCCCTTAGTCTTAGAAAATCGTTTCTTAGATAAGGATTTCGACAAGACTAGTACAATCTCAAAAAACCTTAGCACATATCTTAAGATCAACTGATCGATTTTGCGAGTGACCCTTAGTTTTAGGACTTTGGGAGGACCAGCAGTTGTTTACCATTTTCCATAGTAAACAGGTACATTCAGATGTATGTGGTCCATTTGGAAAACATACCATTGGTGGAAATAGATATTTTGTTTCGTTTGTTGATTAGTTCAGTTGAAAGTTGTGGATCTATGTGATCCAAAGAAAGGAAAAAGTATTAGAAATCTTTAAGAGATTCAAGATACTTGTCGAAAACCAGAGTGATTAAAGGATCAAAGTTATGCAAACAGATGGAAGTGGTGAATACACTTCGAAGATGTTTGAGAAATTCTGTGTAGAACATGGTGTTGATCATGAGGTAACGACTCCTTATACGCCTTAACATAATGGAATTGCTGAAGGAAGAAACATAACCATATTAGATATGGAAAGATGTATGCTAAAGTAGAAGAATTTGCCAAAGTCTTTATGGGGAGAATCTGTTTCAACTACAGTTTATATTTTGAACAGGTACCCTACCAATATATTGAAGAACAAGGTTTCTAAAGAAGTATGGAGTGGCAAACGACCGTCAGTAAGTCATTTGAAGATATTTGGCTCTATGTGTTATAAGCATATTCCTGATGCAATAAGAGGGAAGTTTGATGACAAGTGTGAACCTATGATTCTGGTAGGATATCATAAAACTGGTGCATACAGACTATTCAATCCAGTTAATGAGAAGATTGTGTTGAGTAGAGACATTGTAATTGATGAAAATTCTGACTAGGATTGGAATTTTAGTACTTCAATTAGAAAGCCATTGATGAGCTCTAATTCCGACGAAGAAATTGATGAGGTTGATGTCGAAAGAATTAGTGAGAATCAAGTCAAAGTCGAAGATGAAGCAAATGCTGATATTCCAGACAATGTCGAAGTCGAAGAAGGTGTGGCTAGCACAAGCCATAGACCTCAATGAACTAGAGTTCCTCCAATAAGACTTCAGGATTATGAAGTGACTGGTGATGATGAGGTAACACCAGATAAAGAATTAGTTCATTTTGCTTTACTTGCATGTGCTTAACTAATCAACTATAGCGAAGCTTTGAAGAGTAACAAGTAGAAGTTAGCTATGATCGAAGATTTAGAGGCAATAGAAAGAAACAACACACGAGAGTTATTCGAATTACCAGCACATACAAAATCTATCGAAGTGAAGCGGGTGTTCAAGTTGATACACAATGTTGATGGTTCGATAGCAAGACATAAAGTAAGATTAGTAGCTTGAGGGTTTCTTCAAAGAGAAGGACTTGACTAGTAGTAGCATTGGCATGCAACCAAGGCTGGTCGACATTTCATTTAGATGTGAAATCAACATTTATGAATGGTCCTTTAGAAGAAGAAGTTTATGTCACACAACCTTCTGGGTTTGTGATTCAGAAAGAAGCGAGTAAAGTATATAGGTTGCACAAAGCGCTCTATGGTCTCAAGCAGGAACCTAGGGCATGGAACAAGAAGATTGACTCATACTTAGTCGAATTGGGATTTGTCAAATGAAAATCAGAGTATCGTGTCTATGTTGAGGTTGTAGCACAAGATATAACAATCATCTACTTATATATTGATGACTTGCTAGTAACTGGAAATAGCTTGAAGAACTTGTCGAAGTTCAAAGAGTTGATGACGAAGGAATTTGAAATGTCGCATTTGGGAAAATTATCTTATTTTCTAGGCATGGAAATTCAAATAATGAAGCAAGGTATGGTGCTACATCAAAGAAAATATGTCAAAGAGATACTCAAGAGATTTAGAATGGATAATTCGAATCCTGCATCCTCACCTGTCGAACCAAATGTGAAGTTGGAGAAGAATGGAGAGGAAGACAAACTTGATGTAACTTTGTTCAAGCAAATTGTGGAATCTCTGAGGTATTTATACAACTGTCGACCTGGTATAGGTTTCACTGTCGGATTAGTAAGCAAATATATGAGTGAACCAAGAGTGTCACATATGAAGGCTGCAAGAAGAATCCTAAGATATTTGAAGGGTTCGATAAACTGTGGACTACTATTTCGACGAAATTCTGAAGATAAAGAAACAATAGTTAATTGTTTTTCAGATGCTGATTGGTGTGGAGATAAGGAAGATCGAAGAAGCACAACTGGATATTTCTTTCAAGTATTTGGTGCCCCAATATCATGGTGTTTGAAGAAGCAACCTGTGATGACATTGTCATCTTGCGAAGCTGAATATATAGCAGGATCCTATGCTGCTTGTCAAGCAATTTAGATCAGATCAGTACTTGAAGAAATGACCGTCGAAGTGAAGAAACCGTTGGTGTTGTAAATCGACAACAAGTCAACTATAAATCTGGCGAAGAATCCAATTTTGCATGGAAGAAGTAAACATGAAGTACGTTTCACTTCGTGAGGGAAAAGGTAAATCGAGGTGAACTTGAAGTTAGACATTGCTCAAGTGAAGCACAGTTGGCTGACATCTTCACCGAAGGATTGAAGAATGACAGATTCCTGAATTTGAGAAAGAAATTAGGAATAGTTCAGATAGACTATTTTTGAGGATGTTCGACAACTTGGATTATGAGGGTGTGTTGAAATATTAAATTAAATTTGTTAAAATATTATAGTATTAGATTAGATTAAATTTTATATTTAAATATAATTCAAATTGAGTAAATATAAACATAATTAAGATTGTATATAAACAATCGTATCATTATTTATATAATTAAATAATACAAATTTTATTTTCTATATTATTTTCTCTTTCTCTCCTCAATAAAAAAACATGATGTACTAAATCATGATGTACTAAATATAATCAAACGGTCTCTCATATAAGAGTTCAAATTACACTAAAACAATTTTAACTGTTTATGCTCTATAAAACCCAACCACGTCATTTCATATCAATCTCTACTTCATCTTATCGAAAACTCACCCCCACCATAATTTTATTTCATGATCTCACTTATTTCATATTTGGTAGGAACAATATTAAAGTCAATTTGGGCTGAGCATAATAATGCAAAATTAATTATTTTTGTTCCGCATTGACATGTGTTGTATATTAGAGTTTGTTTGGTGAAGAAAAACAAAAGTTTTTAGCTTTTACTTTTTCAATTTATATTAATAAAAAATATATTTGACAATTCAATTTAACTTTGATAATTCAATTTAACTTTTAATTTGTACCTTCTTTTATTAACTTTTAACTTTTTTTTAAAAACTATTTGAAATAGTATTTAAATTCGTAGTTTTTAATTTATAACTTTTTCTTCTATTTTATATTTTAACAAAAAATATATTATAATTCTTATTAATTAAAGTAATATTTATATCATTTTGTATGTCTTAATTAATTAAATAATTAATTTATAATATGAATCACTAACTATAAACTACCAACTATGTGCAACTAGTTTTATCAAACATAACCTTACTCCCTCTAGTCTTTATTATGAGGAAAATTTATTTTTAAATTGGTTCAATAAGTAATGAACTTTCTCTTATAAATAAAAGCACTAATCACGAGATGGAGTAATTGTGATGATTATGAGTATTTAAATTTCCATTACTTTTTCATATTTATTTGTTGGTAGTGGCGAGTCAAATCTCCAAAAACAACATACCAGTCTTATACCACCAACGAAGAAATAAAAAAAAAAGAACATGAGATGAGTCTGCCAAGTCATGTCATGTCAGAAAAAGCTTTTAGAAAGTCACTCTTTCTCTTTCTATAAACAAACTTCATCTTTCTTTTCTTTCTCTAACCTCTCATCTCACTCACTCCTTTTCCATTTGCATTGTACTATTGTGCGCTGCTTCACCTCTTGTTGTATTCTCATTCTGCATGCTCCCTCACTGTAATCTGCTTCTCTCTCATCTTCTAAGCTTTCGTGTCTGTTTGTACTGTCTCTAATTTATATATACTTGTTTATTTTGTTTATGCAGGTCAGACCAACTCAAATTCTCTGCAACACAAACATCATTACATATACTTCACTTCAAAACCTATGCAATAACAACCGTTAACAAGGTTTTTTTTAATACCTTTCTGATTTTTTGCCTTCTTTTTCCATGAGTTATGTTTGTAGTGAATAGTGATGCAGTTAGTGAATAGGAATGTTTTGCCTTCTGAACCTGTTTTTTCTTTAGGTCTCTGCTGGAAAATTAGTGTAACAACTTGTTACTAACACCAGGGTGGTTATTATTTGGGTTATCTTTGATTGTGGATAGTGTTATCATCAACTGAACTTGTGTAAATGGGGTGTGTGTTATCAAGTATTGATGAGGATGCAAGAGTTGGTATATGCAAGGAAAGGAAGAAGGTAATCAAACAGCTTGTGTGTAATAGAGAGGAGTTTTCTGATTCCCTGCTAGCTTATTTGAAAGCATTGAGGAACACCGGCGCGACCCTCAGGCAGTTCACCGAGTCAGATACGTTAGAATTGGACTTTGCGTCTACTGGCCTGCCCGACCCCCCACCTTCCCCGCCGCCTAATTTGCTACTGCCACCACCAGTACCTCCTTTTCTTGTTGACAAGAGTATGCAGCAGATTGGCCAAGATGGCCAAGATGAGATGCTAGAGAATGATGACATTGATCCGATTATGAACTCGTTGTTGCTATTTCGGCCTATGGATAAAATAGAAGTGGTAGAGTCATTGGAGGAGGATAATTGGGAAGAAACCAAAACGGAATTCGAAGATGAAGTCCAAGACTCCGAAGGTGATGCGAGTGTTAGAAAATTACGCAGCGGAAAGCAACAGGTTAGAGAACCAGTCGATGATAATCCATCTGCCATTTGTTTGTTTAAAAAAGAAACTCACGCTAAGAAAGCTACGCCCAAGGGGGTAGGAAGAAGCGCGAAAACCTTGGAGGGTATAGTTAAAGAGTTAGATGATCATTTTCTGAAAGCATCAGCGTGCATAAAGGAAATTGCTGTCCTCATTGATGTCAGCAGCGGAGATACTCTTTTGCGGCAGAATTCTGGCCGTCATCTTAGTAAGGCTCATTCATAGTGTTATTATGGATTGTCGAAGTTCTGTTATTCTACATATTCTTTATATGTTCCGTGTCTTACGAAAAACTTATAGTTGATTATTGTATACATTATTTTTATGTTCTTGTGGCTTTATGGCATGTTCTTTGTAGGCAAGAGAACAAATTCTGCAAGGGTGTTTAGTGTACTATCATGGAGTAGGTATACTAAGTCGCCCGCATTCACCAAAGATGACGCCGACTTTTCTAGTCCTAGTGAACCATGCAGGCCTGGAGCTCATTGTGCCACGCTTAAAAAACTATATGCTGCAGAGAAAAAACTTTACAAAGCAGTAAAGGTAAACCAGTAACAAACATTTACTGCATGATAGTGTCTGAAGATATTCTGCGTTGGGTGCCTTTAATCAAAATTTGATAAACTTCGATTTATTCGCTTACTAAAGTTTTTTTATTATTATAAATTTGCATTCTTGAATGATATTTTTTTCTCGTTGCTCAAATGTCAATGTAACGTAGGAGGAGGGAATTACCAAATTGGAGTTTGAGAGGAAGTCTGCCTCATTGCAAAAACAAGAGGATGAGAATCTTGACTCCGCCAAAATCGACAAAATCAACAAAATTCGAACAAATGTTGAGAAGTTGGAGTCTGATTTAATAAGCCTACGACAGTGCATCAGTGAAACATCATCATCAATTTTGGAACTTATAGATGAAGAGCTCTTACCTCAATTGGTTGCATTAACGGCCGGGTATATATTGCAAGTCGTTTGGTGGCATCATGAAACACAACAGTGTGTTAAATATATCTGAATCATTCATACATATCCTGTGTTTTGATTTAAACTCTTGTTTGTTTCATAGGTTGTCACAAATGTGGAGGATAATGCACGAGTGCCATCAGTCTCAGGCTCTGATCTCTCAGCAGTTGATCAGCCTAAGTGATAGCCACAACACAATTCTAAGTTCTGAGTATCACCACCAGGCTACAATTCAGTTCGAGAGTGAGGCCTCTTATTGGTATAATAGCTTCTGCAAACTTGTAAAATCGCAACGAGAGTATGTAGGGACCCTCGGTAAGTGGATCAAGCTTACGAACTGCCTTAGGGATAGTCATGAAAGCGGCGATCACTCTTCTATTCGCACCATTTGTGAACAATGGGAGCTTGGCCTTGATGGATTACCTAATAAGGTACTTGATGCCTTTATTTTTTTTATCCTTTATCTATATTACAAACGAATATATGTTATGAGTGAAATGATAATAATTTTCTGGCGCTTTGCCTTGGTATGATTACAGGAGGTCGAGGAAGCAATAAAAAACCTTTTGATGTCTATCCGTTCCATAATTGCTCAACAGGCCGAGGAAGATAACATTCTGAAAAAGTTGGAAAAACTTGAAAGAAAGTTGCAGAGGTGTTCGGCATCCCTGGCTGTAATACAGAAAAAAATGGAATGGAATTTCGAAGAAGATGATGGAGATGTGGCTAATATAAGCCCGAAACATCCACTATTTCAGAAAAAAGCAGAAACAGAAGCCTTGAAGAAGCAAGTGGAAAGTGTGAAAGCAGATTATTTGGATTCTGTTCAATGTAGTAGGACCATGACGCTAGATAGCCTCCGAACTCGACTTCCTCATCTCTTCTTGTCACTGATGGAATTTTCAAGTGCTTCCTCTCAAACAATTGAGGCTATAAACTCTCAGTCAAATCAATAGAATGAAGTGACTATGATAAAACATGTTCAATAGATGATGTAAATTGTGTTTCTAAAATGTTTGTAAACTGAAACAAAATTGTGTTTATCCTTTATATTGGCTCTCCTAAAACCACTTTTCAATGGAGCAATTTGCAAGATAACTTACATTGTGAAAGAGTCTCAGTTCTACCTCATACTGTTTCTAGTTTCATTTTAGAGTAACGAAAAAATACATCAATAATAGCTAGTGTGATTAAAGTTTTGTTTGTACTTTTTTTACTACTATACCTTTATACAGTTTTAAGAGAAAGCTACTTGCGCAAAGCTGGTTGTCCAAGTAGGGCGACCATGGAGAGCAAAACACCTATTAATAGTAGACAGAGCTTGTGGCAATAATCACACTTAGGATGAGGTTTGCCACAATGTGACATCAACAATGTGAAAAATCTTGGCCTTTTTCCATTCAGACTCACAGGTGATAAGAGTTATGAAGAAATTCTCCAAGGAAGAGTCAATGGTGGATTTGATGATGATACATATTTGAGCATTGATCATTACCCATCGATCACGGTCTGATTTGGCACGGATTCGGCGCTGTTGGTGAGATGATCTTCGAAGTCTTGAAGCCTAAGCCATTGTTTGATGTTTGATAACCATGTAAGATAGTTGGCTGAAACTAACTTGTCAGTCAAGAGTGGAACAGTGACATAGTTTTTGAAAATAAGGATACCAGCTTGTGAAGAGTCTGAACCAGCCATGAGAGACTAAAAAGGACGAGAAATTTGTCTTCAACTGGACATGATTTGATTTTCCTAAGGATATCCCCGGCAGTGGTTTACTTGCAATGGGCATAGGGTGCAAAAAATGTTGAAAGTAATTCCTTGTGTTGGAGAAGATTTGATTTGATTTGTTTTAGGAGTGCAGAACCAGAACCAGTTTGTTACACACATATTTGTTTTAGATTTAGATAGTTTTGATTTAAATCTAAAATAAAATAGATTTGATTTATCTCCAAAATAGGTATTTTGGATTTTTATAGTTTTGGGCATTAGCTAACCTAAATCTATAAATAGAGGGAGTAAAGTGAATAATAAAGTTTTCCACAGTTTGTGGGAAGAGTTACTCTGCAGAAAATAGTGTTTTGCTTTTTCTTCTTTCTTTCTCTATGTTTTCTTTCATTGTCATTGTCATTGTGTGGTGATATCAATCTTGTTCATCAAAATTGGTAGAAATTCATCATAAGTTTTGGTGGATTTCCAACATCTGGTATCAAGAGCTCCGGTTAATCGATTCAAGGGAAGATCGATCAAGAACAATCAAGAACGACCGTGGAAGAAGAATTCACAATGGCAGTGAGTTATGGGAATACGAATTATCCAGCAAGTCTACCAATTCTGAAAGTAGACAACTATGAGAATTAGTGCAAATAGATAAAAGTTTTATTCAGGTGTCGAGGTCTTTGGGACCTTGTAAATGATGGATTAGAAGCGCTTGAAGAAGATGTTTCAAAAGAAGACAAGAAGAAACACACAAAATTGGAGAAGCTGAGTTATAAAACACTCTTCATAATTCATCAAGGTCTGAACGATTGAGCCTGAAGAGTCGGTCACATAGACAACTTATTTTCCTTGGAGAATGATTTACCATTTCCCTAGAATGTACTATTGAGAACCCACTTGCATTTAAATAAAGGCACTTTAAAAATAACATAATCGATCTCCCAAACACAAGTTGGTGATAACAAATATTAGATTCACATATAGGACACACTTTATGCCCTTTGACACTATATCCAACCAAATTACCATAAACAGGAAAGTTGTTGATTGTGAAAATAACATTGCACACATCTTAAACTTTTCCCTATAATATGCATCATTAACTTCAAAACCTTCATCCCACAAAAGTCGTAAAACTTCAATTAATGGACTTAGATAAACATATATGTCGTTACCAAGTTGTCGTGGTCCAGAAATCATCATACTTAACAACATATACTTGCACTTCATGCACAATTAAGGAAATAGGATGTAAATAGTAACAAGAACATGCTACAAAGAAAAATTAGTACTTGATTATCAAAGGGGTTCATTCCATAAGTGGCAAGCTCAATCCTAAGGTTTCTTGGCTTAATTCCAAAATCTGGAAACAACGAGTCAATTTTCTTCCATTGCAACAAATTAGCTACATGGTAAATGTTTCCATCACATTTCCTAAAAATAGGGAATTCCCTGAATGTCGATCTTAAGGACTGCGTACAATTATCGAGTTTAATTCACGTTCAATTAAACAAAAAACTTAATTTGGAGTTTTTGGTTTTGAGATTGTCACTTAACAATTAACAGATATATAAAACGGATTTTTACTAATATGAGGAGTATGCTAGTGGTAAATGTGTGATTTGACCCTGTGATAACCTTGATTCTTGATCTCTTCAACAAGTTCATTACCTTCAACTACCGAATCTTTAGTTTTTTTTCCCTAAGTCCTTAGTGGGAAAACCTTTGGCCCTTCATCCTAATACCTAAGTCCTTAGTGAATTATGATGAAACCAAGCAGTTATGTTATCAAGATTTTACCGGTAATCTATAGGGTATCCCTAGTTCTAGATGATGTCTACTATGGTCTAATTATTTAAAATAATCTTAACACAACTGTCCAGCTCTACTGTGTTAAGAAAAGTAAAACCTATTGGTCCGATAGGGAAAAATAATAAATTATTCTGAACAATTAAATTGACGAAAAAGAACTATTGTGTTGAATAAAACAAAGAGATCAATATCGTTGCAGGTTCAAATCAGGGACACCCCTAGCATTGGGGTTTAGCTACTCATAGTATTCAAAGAAAATAAAATATAAAACAGAGACATTACAAGAATAGGTCTGAAAATTGATTTTTAATTGCTTCCGTTCATGAAAACCTTCTTCTCCTCCAAACCCTTGTTTTCTCTAATCTTCAATCGTATATTCTTCTCTCCCCACAAAAGTCTTCAAAACTAAATAAGGGTCTCCACTACTAACTCACACTGGGTCAGAAACATAAACTAGACCCGTAAAACGACCTGAAACAACTTAATTTCTAAAGTCTGCAACTTCAATGAATTTTTCGAGGCATCTAAAGTTCAAATCAGCTTCTCACTTCAAAATAAAAGTTGTAGCTCTTTCTGTCAGCTTTCCGGAAAGTAATAGAACGCGTTGATCTGATTCCTGTAGCTCCAATTATGAATTTTTTTTAGTGAAAACTGATCAAATAGTGTATTTGCTGACACGACCCATGTCAGGTGACACGAGTGGCCGTGTCAGACCCGCTGAAGCATGCTGAAAACTTGTCTAAAACTCTAAATTTTGCATTTTTCGCTCGAATTTATCCTGGTTTATTCTTGTAAGTCTAAAAACACTAAAACACACAATCAATGCATAAAATATGGTAAAATAAAATAAAAAACTCGGCAATTAAAAAAAAGGTAACTCAAATTAATGGTAAATAACCCTGTAAAAATCACTGATCAAACTCCCCCAAACTAAAATTGTTGCTTGACCTCAAGCAATAATTATAAGAGCTCATTTAATTCACAACAAACCGGTACTCATTTGTGGGACTTCTGTTCAAGCTGCTCAAAAGATAGTTCATTCGGTATTCACCTGACGCGAAGAGTTTTTGGTAAGAACCTTTCAATCTCGAGATTCCTCTTCGGATACCTCTCTAACTACGCTTTGTAATTATGTCTCTTTCCGATTTTTCTCCTCTTTCATTCGGACAATCAAATTAAGGCAATGAGAATAATGATAATCATCGCATGCACAAGACTAATAAAGATTCATGTTGTTTCGGCACCAAATGAGCAGCATTTGCTACTTTAATTAGCGATGGAATTTTCAAACTTTGCAGTTATATATTGTCCTTTTTGGACAAAGTTTGTGGATCAACTCCCTTTGGGTTGAATAACCTGGTGAGGGCTATCCAACTTAGTGAGCCAGTTGTCTTTTACCGCTTTTTCATCATTTGGTGCCAGCTTTCTTTATTTCTCAACCAGTCCTACATGCATGTGAATCAAGATTATGCCAGATTGTATAAATAAACTACTCAATGAGTACTTCTCAGGATTCAAGTACCATGGTACAAATCTACACGTTAGACTCGTATCCCTGTCATGTTATTCTGAACTTCCTACCCTCAAACAACCATCTCTTTGTCTCTATATATTATTCCCAAACTCTATGAGAAACAAGTTCTTGAACAAAACAAAAAATTTCAGCAAAACTTGGGAAGGATTTCAACTCGCGGAGTTACACAACAATTATCATGGAACCAACAAATAATTCGAAAAGAAAATCAATAACCCCCACCCCCTCTCAAACTTGAATAAACATTGACCCCAATGTTTCAGAACAAGCTCGAGAAAGATGACTCACAGAGGGTAATGCAACACTAACTGCTGCCTCCTAGTTTTCACCAGTAAGACTCCCTTTTTATTCATGAAAGCAAAACAAAGCAAACAACAAAAGAAAAAAAGTAAGTTATTAAAACCGTGGGTTTCCTCCCACAAAGAGCTTTGTTTAACGTGCATGGCTCGACGGTTCATCACCCATGTTAGGGTGGCAGATATGACACAAAGAACACATCATCTTTTTTCTTTCTTTTGTTTGGTAGCAACCCCATGAACTTAAAGTACTGATGATGTTGCTTCCAAATTATTTTCAGCTTGATTTTATTGAACAAGGCATAAATGACATCCAATACTTTGTCAATTTCTTGTCTTTTCATCAGCCTTGTTGTGAAAATAATTTTTAGGGAGACTCTTTTGTTGAAGATTTCCTGATTGGATGTCCACATCTTCACAAATTATTAAATTTGTAGTTTCATCCAAAACTTGATCTTCTTCAATTTTCCTAATTTCCTCTTCCCCATCATTCTTGTTTACTTTAAATTCTTCTATTCTCACTGCATCTTTTTCATATGATGTTATGCATTCTTCTTCTGGTTTCACCTCTTCTTTTTCCAACTGTAACTTTCGCCACAGTCTTACCTCCCTCTTATATGCTATAAATATTCCAGTTGCCTCATCCAAAGTTAATCCTGAATCTTGCGACCAACATGCAGGAGATACTGGTGGCAATGTATCAAAATAATACATAACTACAAAACTTAGACACTTTGTTAGTAGAAAAGTGTAGAAGAATTCATGAAGCGAAAATAATCAAACTTTTTTCATAATTTTTTTTATAATAAAATAAAATTATAAATAAATTAAAAATAAATAAATAAATAACTGAAACAAAATTTTAGTTGACAAGCAACAAAATTTTAATGGAACTCAAATTACACTCAATAACTAGGAAGTCCCCGGAAACGGTGCCAAAAACTTTGTGGAAAAAATAGCAAGTGTACTATTTTTGCCACTTGTAATAATAGGGAAATTCCCTGAATGTCGATCTCAAGGACTACGTACAATTATCGAGTTCAATTCATGTTCAATTAAACAAAAAACTTAATTTGGGGTTTTTGGTTTTGAGATTGTCACTTAACAATTAACAGAAATATAAAATGGCTTTTTACTAATATGAGGAGTATGCTAGGGGTAAATGTGTGATTTGACCCTGTAATAACCTTCATTCTTGATCTCTTCAACAAGTTCACTACCTTCAACTACTGAATCTTTAGTTTGTTTTCTCCTAAGTCCTTAGTGGGAAAACCTTTGGTCCTTCATCCTAATACCTAAGTCCTTAGTGAATTATGATAAAACCAAGAAGTTATGTTATCAAGATTTTACCAGTAACCTATAGGGTATTCCTAGTCCTAAGTGATATCTACTATGGTATAATTATTTAAAATAAACTTAACACGACTGTCCAGCTCTACTTTGTTAAGAAAAGTAAAACCCTATTGGTCCGATAGGAAAAATAATAGATTATTGTGAACAATTAAATTAATGAAAAAGAACTATTGTGTTGAGTAAAACAAAGAGATCAATATCGTTATAGGTTCAAATTAGGGACACCCCCTAGCATTAGGGTTTAGCTACTCATAGTATTCAAATACAATAAAATGTAAAACAGAGACATTACAAGAATAGGTTTGAAAATTGATCTTCAATCGCTTCCGTTCATGAAAACCTTTTTCTCCTCTGAACCCTTGTTTTCTCTAATCTTCAATCGTATACTCTCCTCTCCCCACAAAAGTCTCCAAAACTAAATAAGGGTTTTCAATACTAACTCACACTGGGTCAGAAACATAAACTAGGCCCATAAAACGACCTGAAACAACTTAATTTCTAAAGTATGCAATTTCAATGAATTTATCGAGTCATCTAAAGTTCGAATCAACTTTTGACTTCAAAATGAAGGTTGTATCTCTTTCTGTCAGCTAACTCACACTCTAGGAGCTAAAATCTAAAAGACTGTGTCGACGCATCCCCCTGGTAACATCGACACATCCAACATTGATGGCCCAACGTGTAGGCTCTGGATGTTACGAGTCGACGCTCCCTCCTGGAGAAGTCGACGCATCTTCCTTGCTATAGTTGTTAATTAAATTTCTTCTTTGCCTTATTTTCATTCATTAATACTAACACATATAAATAGATTTCATTTGTCATTTGAGTTTTTTTTAACAAGAATAGAGTGAAAGATACACATAGATAACACTTCATCATCAATATTCCTTCTTCAAATTCAACTTCTCCAAAAATAAGTAGTTGAATTCAAGATCCGAGAATTGTTGATAACGTCTGAATTAAAGAATTTCTTCAGATTTGGATTGTGTTTTGTGGGATCTATCTTGAATAAAACCTGTAGGGTTTTGTCCTCCTAGATCCAGATTGGTGCGGGGGTTTTTGGTACTAATCTTCGCTTTGCAAGATTCAGCCAAGTGAAGCATCAAGGAGCGGTGGGTTCGCTTGATTTTGTCACGGTAATTGGAGGATCTTGAAGGAAGAGTTAGGGTTCGATCTTGTTTGATTGATATCAGTCGAGAGAAAGAAATTCTACAGCAAATTGGTAGAGATTTCAAGTATCGCTAATCAGAGGTGTACTCGAAGTAACCGAAGCTTGGTTTGGCTTAAACCAAAGATCATGAAGAAGATAGGTTCATCATCATCAATTGAATTGTGTGAAAAGGGAACTATTTCTTCAATTGTTACAATTTGCAATTTTATGAAAAACTTCTCAACTCTAAATTTTAGAGTTAGGGGCAGACGTACACCACGCGAGGACGAAAGGTGGAACTGCCTTAACAAATTCTCGTGTTCTTTTTCATATTTACTTTCATTACTTGATTGGTCGAATTTGTAAGCTTAAAATTATCAAACTTGCATAAATTGAATTTGTGTTTTGTCGAGCTTTAACAAATACATTCGTAACTATCTGTTTGATTGTTACGTGATAATTATCGACAACACAACTTTGTTAATGCAACACTTGTAAAATTCACTTACAAGGTGTTTGATAAATTGTCTTCTCTACAAATTGCTTATTGTGCTTAAGTTTTTTCCTTACCATTCGCATTGGAAGTATTTGATACTCAAAGTGATTGTTAACACGATTAATAAAGTGAATTCAAATCGTATTGATTAAAGCTAGTTTGCTCACATTTTCCACACGGTTCGCATATCTGATCTTCTCAATAGTGGATCGTTTAGACAATATAAAATCTAGGAGGCTTTCGTTATAAAGTTTTTAAACGTGCAAATTTTAAAATCTCGATATATTTAACCCCCCTTCTAGATCGAGCACATCGTCTAACAAGTGGTATCACGAGCGTCGGTTTATCTAGTGCTTCACAATATTACTTTATAGAATATGGAGAACGATCCAAAAGGGGCTTATACGAGAGCTCCAGTTTTCACCGGGGAAAACTATATCTATTGGAAAGATTGTATGCGTGTCCATATCACATCTATTGATAGAAATATATGGAAAGTTATCGAAAATGGTCCCATGACAATAACCATGACCAACAAAGATAATATTACCATACCTAAATCGGAAGCACTATGGGATGAAAATGATGAGAAACGTATGCTTATGATTGGAAGGGTAGAAGAGCTTACATTGCATGGGAAAACGATAGTGAAGAATCTAACAAAAGTGACTCTAGCAATGAAGAAGAAACAATCAACTTTTGTCTTATGTCTCATCAAGGAAAGAAGAAAAAGGTAAAACACTCTAAGTATGATCATAGTGATAAAATGTCTCATTTAGAATTACAAAAAACATTTGACATTCTACATCATGAGGCTAGAGAAGCCTTCAAGCAACTAGCCTCAAATAAGAAAATATTTTCATACCTTGAGCATAAAGTCTCTGAATCTAAAAAGGAACTTAAAGCTCTTAAGAAATCTATGATTGAGAAGGTCAAATGTGATAGCAAAGATGACAAGATGTCTTGGCATGATTGGCATAGATGTGAAACTTGTCATATTTGGCAAAGAGAAGTTAAAACTCTTAAAGCTAAGCTTAACAAGGCTTTACAACCCAAAATTACATATGCTATTGATAGATCAAATTTCCGAAGGAGTATGATTAATACTTATCAAAAATACACTTATGAAATTAGAGATCAATCTAGCAAATGAAATTATTCCCATATTAATTTGCCTATGTTGTTGCAAAAGGGGACATACCATTAGAAAATGTCATTTTAGGAGATTTCTAGTTCCTCAAGGCATTTTCCAATGGTTTCCTAAATGCAACTCATGTATGACTCACACACAAGGTCCCAATGAAAATTGGGTACCTACTTCCCTTGTTTAAATTCCCAGGTGGAATGTCTTGAGAATACCGAGAGAAGATGGTTCCTCGATAGTGGGTGCTCAAGATATATGACGGGTGACATATCCTTGTTCTTTGAATTTGTGGCTAAGAAGAAAGGATTTGTTACCTATGGTGAAAATAACAAGGGAGAAATACTCTGTAAAGGTAGTGTAGGTAATCCCTCTTCTACTACTATCTCTGACGTCTTTTTAGTTGATCGTCTTAAACACAATCTCATTAGCATTAGTCAATTGTGCGATAAAGGATACAATGTCTCTTTTTCTAAAGATTGTTGCACTATTGAACACAATGTAAATAAAGATTATGTGTTCAAAGGCTTAAGGTTTAATAATGTATACATGCTAGACTTGAATGAAGTATCCATGAAAGGTGCCAAATGTCTAATATCCTTAAATTAAAATTCTTGGATTTGGCATAGACGTCTTGCTCATTTAAACTTCAATTTGTTAAATAAATTTGTCTCAAAAGATTTAGTATTCGGATTACCTAAGGTAAAATTCTCCAAAGATCACTTATGTGATGCGTGCCAAATGGGAAAGCAAACAAGAATCTCGTTTAAATCTAAAAACATTGTGTCTACAACGAGACCTCTTGAACTTCTCCATATGGACCTCTTTGGACCTTCTATAATTAAAAACTTAGGTGGAAATTATTATGGATTTGTCATTGTTGATGACTACTCTAGATTTTATTGGACACTTTTCTTAGCAAATAAGAGCGACACCTTTCCGGCGTTCGAAAAGTTTACCAAGATCTTCCAAAACAAGTTAAATACAAACATTATTACTATTCATAGCAATCACGAAGGAGAATTTGAAAATGATTTGTTTGACAAGTTTTGTGCTAAGCACGGAATTGATCATAATTTTTCTGCACCACGTACACCTCAACAAAATGGTGTAGTGGAACGTAAAAATCGTGTTTTAGAGGAACTAGGAAGAAATATGATCAATGAAAACCATCTTCCAAAATATTTTTAGGCCGATGCCATTAACACGACATGTTATGTTTTGAATAGGGTTCTAATACGTCATATTCTAAACAAAACTCCCTATGAACTTTTGAAAGGAAGAAAACCAAATATTTCTCATCTTCGTGTATTCGGATGTAAATGTTTTGTATTAAACAATGGAAAGGAAAATCTAGGTAAATTTGACTCAAAAGTTGATGAAGGTATCTTCCTTAGATACTATCATTCTAGTAAAGCTTATAGAGTATACAATAAAAGGTTACATATTGTTGAAGAGTCTGTGCATGTTTCCTTTGATGAATCCTATCCAAAAGTAGTCGGAAAAGGTAGTGTGTTTGATGGTGCAGGTGTGTCTTCAGAAAGCATACTAAAAGACCCAAAGAAAAAGACTCAAAATCTACTAATAATGAGGAAGAGTTGGATCAAGTATCCGAGGAAAGAGTGGAGGATCATCCAAGTAATAAAGATGATCTTCCTTTGGAATGGAAAACCTCTAAGGATCATCCCGTCAACAACATCCTTAGAGACATATTAAAGGGACTTACCACTCGCTCTAAGATAAGTAACTTTTGTTATCATTTCGCTTTCGTCTCACAAATGGAGCCTAAAAATTCTAAAGAGGCCTTACTCGATGAGAATTGGTTTTAGCTATGCAAGAGGAACTTAATAAGTTTAAAAGAAATGAGGTTTGGGACCTTGTTCCACCTCCGCGGTATCATCGAGCCATTGGCACTAAATGGGTCTTTAGGAACAAACTTGACAAAAACGGAATAATAACTCACAACAAGGCCCACCTTGTTGCCCAAGGATATAATCAAGAGGAAGGCGTCGATTATGAGGAAATGTATGCTCTGGTGGCCCGACTTGAGGCTATACGCCCTTTAGTTGCATATGCTTGCTCACAAAATTTTAAGTTGTTTCAAATGGATGTAAATAGTGCTTTCCTAAATGGATACATTAATGAGGAGGTCTATGTGTCTCAACCCCCCGATTTTGAGAATTTTGAGAATCCTAACTATGTTTATAAACTTAAGTGTGCGCTATACGGTCTTAAACAAGCTCCTAGGGCTTGGTACGAATGTCTTAGCAAATTCTTATTAGATCAAGGATTATCAAGAGGTAAGGTTGACACAACCCTTTTTATTAAACGTCAAGGAAAATACTCAATTCTTGTCCAAGTCTATGTAGATGATATCATTTTTGGTTCCACTAATATATCCTTGGTCAAGGAATTTTCTAAGATCATGCAGGGAGAGTTTGAAATGAGCATGATAGGGGAGTTGAACTACTTCCTTGGATTTCAAATAAAGCAATTGAACTAAGGAACTTTCGTGAGCCAAACGAAATATTTTCTTGATTTGCTTAAATGCTTTGATATGGCTAACTCAAAATCAATTGACACCCCTATGCCTACTACGGTAAATTTAGACCGTGATGAGAATGTTAAGTCCGTTGACAGAAATAGGTATGATTAGTTCTCTTCTTTATTTGATTGCCTCCCGTCCGGATATCATGTTTAGTGTTTGCATGTGTGCCCAGTATCAATCATATCCCAAGGAATCACATTTAAAAGTCGTTAAGCGAATACTTGGGTATTTTTGTGGTACTACCAAGTATGGTCTTTGGTTCTCTAAGGAAAGTGATTGCTCCTTAGTTGGATATTCCGACTCTGATTTTTCCGGTTGAAAATTGGATAGGAAGAGCACAAGCGGTACTTGTCACTTCATTTCTAACTCTTTGGTAAGTTGGCATAGCAAAAAGCAAATTTTTGTTGCCTTGTCAACTGCTGAAGCAGAATATGTTGCGGCCGGTAATTGTTGTGCCCAAATTTTGTGGCTAAAGCAACAATTACTCGACTTCAATGTCCATCTTGGATGTATTACTATTTTATGTGACAATACTAGTGCTATCAATCTAACTAATAATCTGGTCCTACACTCTCGCACAAAACATATCAAAATAAGGCACCACTTCCTTAGAGATCATGTGGAGAAAGGCGATGTAATTTTTGAGCATGTTGATAGCAAGAATCAACTTACTGATATTTTTACTAAACCTCTTGCGGCTGAGCCTTTCTTCTATATCCAAAGGGAACTCGGCATTCTCAATATCTCGGAGCGATTGCATCTCAATTGAGGTGCATGTTCTAAATTTTATTAATTATTATCTCCATCTACTACTAAATTTTTGCTAGTTCTTAGTAAAAGGATCATAACAACTTCTCATAGAAGTAGTACCTCTCTAACTCTTAAATGTTCTTTTGACCATAAATATGTGCTTACTTTATTTTCTACTTGACTTATGATTGTTGTGTGCTTATGTGCAACTGCTGCTTATGTATTGTTTATTCTTCATGATTACATGTCTTCAATTTGCAGAAAATATTATCTCTGCATTATGTTTTCCTTAATCTATTGTAATTCGTACTTTTATTGTCATGGTCGTACTATGTGTTCATATGTGACTTGCTTTTCATGTGTTTCTTACTTCATGAATGCTTATTTAATGTTTTCGTACAATGTTTTACTTTGTGTATTCATCGTGTTACCTAAAATTGCATCTTGTTTGACAAATGCCTTTTCTTTATATTGTGTTATGTTTAACCTTGCCTCTCTCTTTTTGATGTTGTCAAAGAGGGACAATATGATGAATGAAGGCTCATTCTCATATGCACACTCTCAGGGGGAGCATTGCTCGTATTTTCATATTACTCCCTTAGCTTATTTCTAGACTTTTGTATACCGCCATGCATTTTTCTTATGTATAGGTACTACTTTGTAGTTGACGGTTTTGCCATCATCAAAAAGGGGGAGTATCTGAATGCATGCTTGAGTTTTCATGATGGAAAAAGCCCCTGGAAGAGTATGTGTGTGTGCTACAAGGCTAGCTAAAATAAGAAAAACAAAGAATCTAGAAAAAGGCTCGATGCGTCGATGCAAGTGCCTCTCTGGTCGACGCACGTTTAAGGGCAACCCCCTGGAAGTTAAGTGCCGACCCTTGAGTCGACGCATAAGAAAATGAAGTCTGGGAGCTAAAATCTAAAAGACTGCATCGACACATCCCCCTGGTGCCGTCGATGCATCCAACATTGATGGCCCAACGTGTAGGCTCTGGATATTACGCGTCGACCCTCCCTCCTGGAGCGGTCGACGCATCGGCCTTGCTGTAGCTGTTAATTAAATTTCTTCTTTGCCTTATTTTCATTCATTAATACTAACACATTTAAATAGATTTCATTTGTCATTTGAGTTTTTTTAACAAGAATAGAGTGAAAGATACACATAGAGAGCACTTCATCTTCATCATTCCTTCTTCAAATTCAACTTCTCCAAAAATCAAAGTAGTTGAATCCAAGATCCGAGAATTGTTGATAACGTTTCGAATTGAAGAATTGCTTCAGATTTGGGTTGTGTTTTGTAAGCTCTATCTTGAATAAAACCTTTAGGGTTTTGTCCTCCTAGATCCGGATCGGTGCGGGGTTTTTGGTACTAATCTTTGCTTTGCAAGATTCAGCCGAGTGAAGCATCAAGGAGAGGTGGGTTCGCTTGATTTTGTCACGGTAACCATAGGATCTTGAAGGAAAAGTTAGGGTTTGATCTTGTTCAATTGATATCAGCCGAGAGAGAGAAATTCTATAGCAAATTGGTAGAGATTTCAAGTATCTCTAATCGGAGGTGTACTCGAAGTGATCGAAGCTTGGTTTGGCTCGAACCAAGGATCGTGAAGAAGATAGGTTCATCATCATCAATTGAATTGTGTGAAAAGGGAACTATTTCTTCACTTGTTACAATTTGAAATTTTATGAAAAACTTCTCAACTCTAAATTTTAGGGTTGGGGCAAACGTACACCACGCGAGGACAAAAGGTGGAACTGCCTTAACAAATTCTTGTGTTCTTTTTCTCATTTACTTTCATTACTTGATTGATCAAATTTGTAAGATTCAAATTATCAAACTTGTATAAACTGAATTTGTGTTGTGTCGATCTTTAACAAATACATTCGTAACTATCCGTTTGATTATTACGTGACAATTATCGACAACACAACTTTGTTAATGCAACACTTGTAAAATTCGCTTACAAGGTGTTTGATAAATTGTCTTCTCTACAAATTGCTTATTATGCTTAATTTTGTTTCTTACCATTCACATTGGAAGTATTTGATACTCAAAGTGAATTTTAAGATGATTAATAAAGTGAATTCAAATCGTATTGATTAAAGCTAGTTTTCTCACATTTTTTATACGGTTCGCATATCTGATCTTCTCAATAGTGGACCGTTTAGACGATTGAAAATCCAGGAGGCTTTCATTATAAAAATTTTTAACGCGCAAATTTTAAAATCTCGATCTATTCAACCCCCCCTTCTAGATCGAGCACACCGTCTAACACAGCTATGAATTTTTTTGTGGAAACTTATCAATCAGCGTATTTGCTGACATGGCCCGTGTCAGGTGACACGGGTGGCCGTGTCAGACCTACTGAAGCATGCTGGAAACTTTTCTGAAACTCTGAATTTTGCATTTTTTTTGCCCGAATCTGTCCCGATTTATTCTTGTAAGTCTAAAAACACTAGAACACACAACCAATGCATAAAATATGGTAAAATGAAATAAAACACTCGACAATCAAAATAAAAAGGTAACTGAAATTAATGGTAAATATGAAGGAAAATTTCGACTTAAAAATTTGCAGCGTAAAACAATTTTCCTTTGTGAGCCTTATGAATGGTCATGGTCAGTGGTAGAATCTTTTACCTCTTGTGGCGATTTGGATTTTTGATGTGGTGATCACGAACGTTGATGAAGAACAACATCTCTACTCAGTCCACACGAACTGGTCTCTTCCGATCACAGTGTTAGCTGCTCACGAACGGAAGCTTTGAGTGAGAGAGTGAGCGAAATCACGGCAGGGATTCATGACCGAATTTGCATCAAGTGAAAAGCTTCATCACAAGGGTTCTATTTATAAGACCACAAGTGTGGGCTGCAAGCTAAAAGCCCAATAAAGGCTGTAAACTAAAAACCCAATAAAACACCCGAAAATCATACATTATGATGTATTGTATATCACTTAAGCATGTGGTACCTTACCACATTCCGTATTCCACTTAAGTACACCTTACCCTACGATGTTCCTTATTTACAATATCTCTCATTAATATGTCCTTATGTGTGTGACCCTGTAGGTTTCCGCGACGTTGGCAATTATATTAAATCACATTTAACATAATAAACAGTGAGCGGTATCTAGCGACACAGCATTGCTACCCGAGTCACGAAAATGTCATGTGATCTGACAAAACCTTTTCGTGATAATACTTGTGTGTATAATTAACCTTTTGCCCTTATGTCTATATTGAACACAAGGAATAGACCGTGTCATCCTTGTCCAGTTCAATATTGGGCCCTCAGACATTTATCCCATTACGTAGGATGGGCAAATTCCATCTAGGTCACTCATGTCCCTCAGCATGCTTTGTGAAGCACCCATCAACTATCTTTATGATCATCCAGTTACGGATAACGTTTGATCAGCAATAAAGCACTTGACTCTACATCTAGGGTCCATAGTGGTTTCAGGTCGAAGGGTGGTATGCACCACTTATCACCATGAGAATAACTTATGATACTTTGCATAACATTCTATGTAGTATTCTCATAGCGGGTCAATCCAGTATAAATATTACTCCTAATATTTATACCTATGTCAAGACTTGATAACTCCTTATCCATGATCCATGAGATGTGATCATTAGTCTATCTTCATAATAATCGTAATGCTTTAATGTTATCCCACTTCACAATAAAGCTCGATTATGGATACTTTAATAATAGTGTCCTTGTGTTTAATGGATCTCATGATTAAGTCACACTTAACATTGCATTAAACAGACTAACTATTCTAGGGACTTTATTATTTTCAAAATGCAAACATAATAAAGAAAATCCTTTTTATTATTAATAAATAATTCGATACAAGTACCAAAAGGTATTGGCCTCTAGGGCTTACACCAACAAAATAACCCTGTAAAAACCACTGATCAATTACCAAAGGGGTTCATTCCATAAGTGGCAAGCCTAATCCTAAGGTTTCTTGGCTTAATTCCAAAATCCGGAAACAACGAGTCAATTTTCATCCGTTGCAACAAATCAGTTACATAGTAAATGTTTCCATCACATTTCCTTTCATTTGCATGTCATCTAATATTCTGTGCATCATTCGAATTAGCAAAAAGTCTCTTAAATCGTGAAACTATTGGCAACTATCATAACACTTTAGCAGTAGGATGCTTCCTACTAACATTCTCATAGTCATTGTCATTACCGTTATTGGCCTTTAGCTTGTAATGTGACACACCATATTTAGGACATTGATACACGTCTTCACACTCTTTCCTATATAATATGAAATCATTAGGGCATGCATGTATTTTGATATACTCAAAACCCATTGGACACAATATCTTCTTGGCCTCATAACAATGATCCAGAAAATTGTTAACTTCTGGTAACATTTGCTTTAGAAAATCAAGTAATTTCGTGAAAATTTTATCCGAGCATCCATTTTTTGCCTTCAGATTAAACAACTTTAACAGGGAAGACAATCGTGTAAAAGTCGTGCATATTTTATATATAGGGGTGTCTTTATCACTACATAAAGTATCATAAATATGATTATTCTTAAAAGAAGATTCTCCAATATCATGGAACATATCTTCTAGTCGATCATCCATATATTCATCTTCATCCACTATTTGAATTTGTGACGCCTGACTTCCCTCTTTATCCACCTCACCATGCCACGTCCATGGTGTATAATTTTGACATATACCACCACAACTTAGATTATGGAATATTTCATCCTTTGTACCTTTAATAATATTCACGCAATTAACATGGGAACAATAAAACATACCATTATTGTCAAGAATATTTTGATATACGTATTCAAGGAATTCAAGAACTCTTTCTCATAAAACGAACCTAATCTATTAGCTTTCATCCAACTAAGAACGATAACAACTTCTGAAATTTATACACTAATAATAATGTGAATGACACACCAAAATCTAAACCAAAACAATATCCAAAAACTAAAGCATATTCATAATAAAAATATAATTCTAAACCTTAAGCATATGCATATTCATCACAACAATATAATATTTTTGTTCACTTTTATATTCAACAGAAAAACCTAAAGCATATGAAGCATGTACAATATACAACATGAACACAAGAAAAATATATGTTTCATCTCGGGGAATAAACAGAACAGCCAACAAACGATAAATATGAACAAGGAACAATATACAATATTGAACGAAATATGAAGATTATTGTACTTCGAAGATGAGGAAGGGAGAAAAAATGAAGATGTTGACGAATTTGCAATTCAAATGAAAGAAATGGAATGGATATGATAACGATACAAACTACGCTGCTGTTGTCGTCTTTGGTTCGCTTGTTCGCCTACATCACCTTATGAAAGAAATGCATAATAAGTTATGTTTTAATTTATCAATAAAACCTTTAACTACGGTTGGACAATTCAACTGTAGTGGAAATTTAAATCAACTAACAACGGTTGAGTCAGACCATCGTTGTTAAATCATTTTCAATTTATGTTTTCAGTAATAGAATTAAGTGACACACGCTTAATGTACTAAAAAATGGAAAACATGTAGTTGCTGGGAATCGAAGCTTGTTACACATAATTTATCACCACACATAATTTATCACCATGGTTTTTAAGAACAACTGCCATCAAATTACTTTTTATAAAACAAGACATTCATCAGGCACTTTAACTTTAACATATTACAATGGTGTATAAGATATCATTGTAACTTTTGCATTGTTGTATATACTTTTGTAGGATTGGTATATGAGTTGGTTATGCAAGGGGGAGGTATTAGCATCCCTCACGTCTATAATACTCCATATGAACATCTTTAAAATTTGTGTTAGGTTAACCGGATTGTTTGCCAAATAAATTGGAGTGATGAGAAAAGAATTACATTTTAGTATTTTGATTCACCAAGACTTCAAGATCCTTGTGCCTACTTACCTTTTTGTGTAATGAAGAAGTCAGAACCACGTCGTTCTTGGTAAAAAGACCATAGTGGTTTCTCGATTGATTTTAATTAAAAACATATTTTTTCGTATTTGAGTGGGAAACACAACTTAATTCTCACAAGTATGAGAAAGTGAGCATTTGCATCATTTTGATATTGAGAACTTTACATGATTTTTTCAACAAGCACGTCTTAAAATTCAAGTGGAAATGTCAATAACTTCACAAATATCTGGTGAAAGTATAGTGGTATGCGTCATTGCAAGAACAAACTAATATCATATCTTTGAGAAAATGTTTTAAAAGAAAAAGTGTATAAAGGCACAAAATGAAGTTTTATGAGGTTTGTCTTTTTTATATATTTTTGAAAAGGTTTGAGTATGGTTAAGTGTTTTAACATTTATTAAAAAAAATATTTTCACGATCACTTGACAAAGTCAAGGTTTATTATGAAAGGTTTGAAGTTCGAAAACAAGAAGGTTTTGAAAAAGAGGAAGAAGTTTTGAAAATTGAAGAAGTTAGTGGGAGATGAAGAGACTAGCCTAAAGTATAAAGTAAATGATGAGGAAATAAATAGTCTCATTGTAAGATAGTCCAAGAGGAAGCCTCTGTGTGTGAACTAACGACAAGATGAAACAAGCATTTGACATCGGTCAAAATGAGTATTCCTTTCCCTTTTGAGTAAGCCACAAGATAAGCAAGAAGATCTATAAGAAATCACAAAGCACCAGATGAATCACAAAGCACCAGATAAAAAACAAAGGTATTAGATGAATTCTCAAGGTCTCAGGTAACTCACAACATCAGATAAAATATAGAACACCATATGAAATCCAAAAGTATCAGATGAAAATCCAAAGTCTCAGATGAATCTTAGGCATTAGATGAAAATCTAAGCAAATGAACTATCCTAAGTCCAAAGTCCAAAACTCCTCAAGTCAGGGATAGTAACCAATAGTCCAAGATTAAGAGCCATGTTTGTTTATGGTTTTGCTTTTATTAATGTCTTTTGATTAAAAGAAAAAGAAAAACCCAAGAGACAAAGAGTAAAAGGCATAAAAGTAAATGACATGAAATGTAAATGTTTGAAACATAAATGGCATAAAGGTAAAGTGCATTAAAATAAAAGTTAGCATAATTAATGGTTAGAGTTAATATTAGCGAGATCAATCAATTTGGGACAATTTAGAGTTATGCTAAGCAATCATAAGTGTACTTATGTAGAAGTAGAACCTATAAGAGGTTGATCAATAACAATCTATGTGTCACGTATGTTAGAGAAATTACACAAGTCATTCTCCTAAAACAATACAACACAAGTCAAAATAAAGGCAAAAAAGAAAGAAAGAGATGAAGATGAAGATGAAGATGAAGAACTGATCAAGCACACAGGCAAAGAGATTTGATCATTACTTTAATCATTCTTTTCATGACACCTTGAGACAATCTTATCATCAATCTAAAGTTCATCAAGCACCAATCAAAGCCAATTGTTTTTCATTGCTTTTGGTTGACTTGGTTAATTTTGGTTGATTGAAGTATCATCTTGTTCAATCTAGAAAAAAAAATACAAGGTAGAAAATATTTTTGTGATTTTGTGAAAAAAAGTTGGAGTAAAAAATCATTTAAAAGCTATTTTAAAATAATTTTGAAAGAAAAAAATAAATGAATTAAAAAATAAAATAAAATTAAACGAACGGCTAGCTAGGCGTCAGTGTGTGATTGGATGAAGGATGTGAATTAAGCGGAATAACGCGCAAACTCACTTTATATTCAACCTTCAGCACTCGATTTAGCAGGTTCTTGAACTGGAATTTTAAGCTCAAACACACATAGCACGAGCTTCGTATTCCTTCATCGTCCGTGTCTCTATTCATCAGAGCAATTTATTTGCTTTGAGAAGAGAGAATTTGCATAAATACGTAGAAATCCTAAGAGCTTCAAAGTAAAATTAAATTCGAAATAAGAAGAATAAATTTCAGATAGATGAGGATTTTTGTTCAAAAAATCAAGACGAAGAGGATGGTAATTTGTTGAGTGAAATAGAAACTCGTATTTACCTTTCTCAAATGAACTTTAGAGGTATGAAAATGGTGGGATTGAGTTGGTGCTTAGAGTTATTGTTGAAATTTAATGATTCAGTTAGCTTAAAGATGGTGGTCATGAAAAGTTCTAGGTGAAGATTTGAAATTAAAATGTGCTTGAAAAACCAACTTCTAATTTTTTGAGGTATCTAGTTGAGATTAAATAATTTCTTTTAATATTTATAATTAAATAATTTCTTTTATTTATTACACATTTTTACACGGGGTTTTATTTATGAATTTATCTGCAATTTCTTTTGCTAATGCTTTCAAATAGGGAGCATAGAAATTGAATTTGTATAAACTTCAAAATAGTTTTTTCTTAATAATAAACAAACTACCATAAAATCCAAGTGTTGTAACATAAACGTAAAGAGTTTTAGTCATAAGAAGAAGTGAATAACACTTTTATGACCATATGTGATGTTCATGGACACCATAGTTGTTACTTGGATCTTTGAATAAGTTTCAAAAGAAGAAAAACAAAAGTGTTAAAAGAGTCTCAAGAGCTCTTCCAAATTCAAATGAATGAATATTTCAGTGCAAAGATTTAATGTCAATACACATTTTATAACCATAGACAGAATGGTACAAAAGAGAAAAGAAAAAACTAAAGCTACAGTTTACAGTTAAAAACTAAACAACAGCAGACATTTTCCATCCCGAATAAACTCGCATGAGATGGAAAAGCGTCATTTTCCATCCCGAATAAACTCGCATGAGATGGAAAAGCGTCGCTGCTGTTTAGCATATGACACAGTAACATAAGAGAGGGAAAAAACACTAAGGAACATTTGAAGAAACTGATCCTTTGTCACTAATAGAAGAATTTCTATTATGCTTTACATGTCTGTCCTTCAACTTCTCAACCTTATTATTCGCATTGTTCTGTTTGCTAACAGACCCTTCTTGAGCACTACACATCTGAGACTTTATCTTAAACCCGAGTTTCTTCGACACGGCTCCCCAAGCGCTTGTCGTCGAACCTTTTGTCTTACCGCCGAGTTTCTCGATCTCTTGCCTCATGTTTGAGCACTCTTTCTCGAGCTCGGATACCCTCATCCTCATGTTATCCATTCCAACTTTCAGTACCTGGTTTTCCTTTACGGCAGATGCCCATCCACCCTCGTCGGATCCTACTAAACCGCTTCTTAAATTTCTTGATCCGTCGAGATTGTCTGAAACTAGAAAGCAACCGGCGATTGATGTTCGAAGCTGGAGCTGCTCGAAAAATAGAACTTGAACTATGATTCTAATGGGTAGCCTCTCGTTTTGTGCGGCGTGGGTGCATGCTTCTAGTGAGAGCTTCTGGCAGTCCATTAGCCTGCATAACTCCTCTCTCTCCGACTCCACCAGCCATGGGTGAGACTGTATTTTTACATAATAGTGAAAGTGAATCAGTACACACGATAGTATGAACCAACATGAATAAGTATAACAGTAACTAAATCCGAAGCAACAAAGATTTATCAATTAGCGAAGATTTATCATACCTTCAAATAAATATCAATAGCGCGATATAAACCGTCATCCAAAGGCCTGGCATACTCGGGAACAGCAGCAGCAAGGGTTTGAAACTTGGGAAGTTTTAAGTTAACATCAGGAGCAACCTCTGCCAGGTATCCATCAATCAGTTTTGCGACCATAGTGATCGGTGTCAGTGATGGTGAACCAATCAACTGGCCATCGCCGTCAACTGAGCATGATGGAGACGCACCACCTGTAGCCTGATCCATTGCAAGGAAATGATCAAGAATTCTTTGCACACAGTCAACATTGTAAAGTGTCTCCATTGAATACGAAAAACTTGGCATCAAGAGATCTTCCAAAGCAGCTTGATCAAGCTGCATCCCGATCCGTTTCTCCAAACTTGATATGCAAGACAAGCTCACTCGTAGAATCATGGCCGTTCGAAGTAGACCAAACAGGAACTTTGTTGGGACCAAACCCTTCTGCATTGGAAGTAGTTGATCGATTTCTTCTATAAGAATCTTCTGATCTTCTTCAGATAGTGGAGACCCTAAAGCAGCCGGGGTTAGCCGGGTACTTGACTCGCCAGAAACCTTACGTCGATTTAAACCAGGCAAGTATGTTTTCGCATAGAAAGCATGAGAACCAGCAATAATTTCCTGCCTAATGCCCCGAGATTCCATGACAGCTATGAGCCTCTTATAAATCGGTAAACTCAAATTTGCGACATCCTCGTACCACCAATCTAAACTTGTATTCTTTGGTCTTGCCCCGGTACTTATTCCATTCCACAAAACACTTCCACCAGGACTCTGCAAGGGACCACCGCGCTCTAGTACTGGCCACCCAAATAAATTTGGGTCAGTAGATGCCTTCGCTGCAAGTGACTCAATGCACCTTTTCACAATATGGAGTTCTTCGGCTTTGACCAAAATATCGCCACACGTTTGAAGTGCCCTCATGGAGTCTTTCCAACTTCGAAGAACCACTTGATTGAAAAAGCCTTCGGCTTGCAAAATGAGATTACCTTCACCGTATTCCTCAGTCATTTCAAGATGCTCAGCAGCACACCATAGGCTGACAACATTTGATGCCGTAAGTTCAAGTTTCACACCGTAGCAGAATTTTGCTACAAGTTCAAATGTTTTGGGCCCACCGGGAATGTCGTGAAGGGGTATGCCACATTCTTCCTCTGATTCAGAAGCTTTGGCAATCAATCTTTCCAAAACCCCACTTCTTGAGAGCAAAGGGAACTGCATCAAGTGTATAATTCGGGTTACCTTATTAATACGTTCACAAAAGCATATATACAAAATACTACACCCGAGTTAATTTAGCTGAAAGACTATTCTGGAAAAATGAAAAAAAATCAAGTATGCGCTTAACAAACAAGAGAGAATTTATAAGAAATATATTAAGATATACCTTGTGAAGATGGAAAGACATCTCACCAACTTCAACAACTATATCACTGGGAAGCCCGGTCGTGCAGAACCTATGACAGCAAGGCAACACAAATTTCAACAATGAGTTCAACACAGTGCAGTTTAAACATATGGAACAACCAAAACCATAGCAATAACTAATATGAACGCGTAGGAAGTTTATGTAACTAGACTATAGCACTTTCACACAACCAGAACAAAACCGAATCAAGTTGAATAATTTCAGTCTTAATCTTCATTGACAGGTCTGTTCCTATGAAAGGGCACAAATTTCACGTTTTCGCCGCACATACATAATGTTAATTAAATCATATCAAATAAAAAAGTAGGGAAAGAACTCACGAATCCCTTTCGCACACCAATATTGAATTCGACATAAAAAGGATCTATCAAGCAATACAAACAACACTATAAAACCTTGATCGAATCATCCATTCAAACAACGTACATTCACTACAGTTCAACATGGCAAGTAAACGAAACATGTTATTCCAAATCCTAAACTTCACAAACACACAATTGAACCAAGAAAATAATAAAACAGTAACAATAAAATACACAAAAAAATCAAAACTCAAACAACATAAAAATCATAAGGGTAATCAGATAGATAGATAGATACCATGCTTGCCCTTGCCGCTGGAATGCATCAGGTTTAGACCCCAATTTCATACAAGCCATTTAGGGAAAAAAGTTGAGAACTCAAATTCCAGCTAACAATGTAGCTTCTTCAAATTTCAATTTCCCAAAGTTTCAACCTTTACAACAATTCTCAGCAACCCACCAAAACAAAAAACAAAATCAACTCAACAACACCACTTGAAAACCCTAAAACCACTCCATTACCAAAAAAAATCAAACCCCAAAAAACATAGAATTTCTCACCTAAATATCTAGTAATCAACCAAGTTTAGGTCAACAACCAAATTCTCTCTTCCAAAAGGAAAGTAAAGAGAGCATTGACTCTTCATTTCACTTTCTTGAACTGTAAAACTAACCAAAAAAAAAAGAGAGAGAGAATTTAAATGGGTATTGAATTGATTCATAAATGATATCTAAAAACAGCACATGTGGGGTCGATGTCTTGAAACACACTCATTGCTCTTTTCTCGAGTTTGGAATCTCTTTAAACACTAATCAAGCACTAACTTGGGTTTTTGACTTTTGAGGAGAGAGAAAAGCAGAAGAGAAAACGTAAGAGGGAATTGAAGAAGAGGACAAGGTTGTTTTGTTTTGTATTTATTAGGATGAATTGTGTTTATTTAATGTAAGGTTGTCGTTTTCTACCTTGGCCATGTGCGTTACCAGCACATGGATGGATGGTGCTGGTGTTCAATGTTCATCATTCATTTTATCATCATAAAATATGACTTTTTTAGGGTTTTTTTTACAAAAAGAAAAATATTTAATGAGTTAGTTTTTTGTGACAAATTTAATATTTTTATGACTATTTATTTTGTATGATTTGATTTGATTGAATATCTTCTTAATACTGTGTAATATTAAAATTGTGAAAATTGATTGCCTTGGGAGTGTTGATAACGGAATTCTAGGAAAGCTTTTGAGTTTCCATTGCGTGCAACTTCGCATGCACTCATTTAATTAAAAGTAGTTGGTGTACTAGATAATTCTTCATCCATTTTAACAAATAAATTTTATTTTAAGATGAATGTTATTTTTATTTTTTAATTTAATAATAATTATTTTATTTTTAGTTATATCTTACTTTTTATTCTATACACTATGATTAATTTTGTAAATATTTATGACAACATCATTATATTTTTAATTTGAACAAAAACATTAAACGATAATTATTTTAACATAAAGAGAGTCATATTTATAAGAAAAAGTTAATTTTTTTATTCATTAGATATGCAATAGATTTGACTCGTATATTGTCTAGATATATTAATTATTAAATATATTTGAAAAACAATTTTTTTATAGATAGGACTAGAGAGAATATCATGTGGAAAAAAACCAAATCGACTTGAACGTAGTTTGAATTTGTATTTGTATTTGTTTATTAAATTATTAAACTAGTTTAATGAACCGAATGAATTTTTGTTGTAACAGATTGATCATTATGTTGTTTTCGCTACATGTGGGTCCTTTATGTTAACTAACGCTTATATCGTTGATCTTTTTTCTAAACTTCTTTCTGAAAAAGTTGAAGTGGCACTAATGGTATGGATATGTTACTTAACATAGGTCATAGACCATCATTGGATCATATTATAAAATTTTCAGAATATTTTAGTGCATAAAGGTATTTTTGAACTAATTAGAATGCACAAAAAGGAAAAAATTAAATAAAAATAGTAAAATAGAAAATAAAATTCTCAGAAAATTACAAGAAGTGTAAAACGAGAAGAAATATTTTTAAAAATTTTTCATAATTTTTAGATCAAAAATGGATTTAATATGAATTTTAGAAGTTAAAATAAAATTAATATAACAAAATAAAATAACATTAAGGTCAACGATGCAAGCGTTAGCTAACATAAAGTATCCACATGTAGCGAAAACAACATAAATGACTAATTCATTACAAGTAAATAACTTAAAGGATTCTAGGAGTAATTTAGTCAATTTAACATTAATAGCTCAGTTCGTTATGTGTTATGTAGTAGAATTTTTGGATCATAAATATAATATTACATGTACTATTTAATTAGCCAAGATTATAGTGGTACAATTAATGATACATTTGTGGCTAAAAACATAAATATCATGAAATATAAGGTTATTGTATAAATACCACAATTTAATATCCAATTTGATGAGGAAACAAAATAGAATATTCAAAATTAAGAAATAACCCTAAAGTTATTTATCTATATGAGTTATGATCCTCGTTTGTAGAGCAATTGAAATACATGACTTATCATAATTCTCTCTTGATCACCATCAGCAGAGACTCGAGGAACACTAAGAAACTCTACAAATTAGGAGACACATACCTGTAAACCTTCAACGATTTTAATGGTAAACTCAGGTACGTTTCCGCTTTCATTCTCAGGTTGAATTTATGTATGAATTAAGGGATGTGAGTCAATGGTATATTTGACTCACTTGGATTAGTTTAGAATTTTGTTCTTGATTTTTATATCGATAAAAATCATAAGGTTATGAACAAATCCAACAAGTGATATCAGATTCACCCATATCTGATTCAATTTGGATTTGGATTTTTTTCCGATATTAGGATTCTAAAATTGGGATTGTTTTGATCTTTCTTTTTGTGTAAGGTTCATGTCGTTTTAAGGTAGTTCATGATTTTGGTCTTAATTGATTAAATGTATGGAAATTTTTAAATACACCCTTAGGGGTTCTTAAGGATCCTTGACTAAATCCATGTAATACCTCCTTAATTCGGATATGCATATTTGAACTCTTCGTATATTAATTTTTTTATCGAATAGGTTCAGAGATGCATATCTGAAATAACCTCTGTTTCTTTTTTTAAAATGAAATTTATTTCTGATAAGTATATATGAGTTATGCAGAACCAGTAACAGATTGTGTTTTAGCAGAATCAGTACCATAGAAACATGAAAAAAAATTAAGTCTATAAAAGTAAATAATGGTAAAATGTTGAATAAATATATTATATATGTATTGAATCGTATAGAATTTATATTGTGCACGATAATACATTCAAAAAATAGTCTGATTACATTCTAAAATGCACCAAATAATTGTCACCGGTTAAATCTAAAAATGATTCTTTCTTCAAGTTCTCTCTATTTGATTCTCTCTCAAGCTCCGTTAATTTGGTAATCATGAAATAGTAGTAAAGGTGGTCATGCAGAATGCTGAAATAACAACAATATTTTCGAATGTGCATATCCGAAAATACCATTGAATGTTTAAATCCAATGTTTAAATAATAATAACGTGTAAACATAGGAATTTTCGAAGATGTATTTTCGAAACACCTTAAAAATTGAATTAAAATATATTATTTTGGGGCTTTAGAGGTTTACTTCACCCTTGTAAGTGTGTGTTAAGAAATCTCCAAATATATTTATAATTTTGAATCATGTTAGAGATAATATATTTTGGTAAGTGAAATTATAATTGTACATCAACCAGTATGCTTAGAAATCACTTTCATGTGGTAACACATGTTGTAAGGTAACTTTTTTTTAGTACCATGACTGCAATAACATGGCAATGATAAGTTTAAGTCAATATTCACATTAGACCTGGCTATTACATTTGTCGTAAGAATGTTTAATAATATATAATAGTTGTATTGCTTATTATTATAATTACTAATTAGCAAAATACATATGGTAAATTTATTTTATATGATAGAAATTTTATTTTATATATATATATATATATATATATATATATATATATATATATATATATATATATATATATATATATATATATATATATATATGTAAATTTAAAATATATTATTTAATTATAAAATGATTAATGATAATATAAATTTAATTATACTAAATAATTATATAAAAAACATATATATCTGTAAAATAGAAAAAGGAAGAAAAAAAATTATATTCGAAAATAAAAATTTTGTGTCTCAAATAAAAATAAGTGTTAATTAAAATAACATAAATATTTTACTGATGTGGTCCATGAAAAAAAAAAGGAAAAATGTACTCTGTCTAAAGCCATTGGTCTAAAAGCGTGTACTCATCCGACGTGTATGACACGTGTCAAACACCTCATTTGGTGTTCATTGAACAGCTTTTATTAATCCTTGCACGACTTCAACAAGATTCAACAAGAATCTGACACTCTTTTGATGGGAAGAGGCACCTTTTTTAATGATGTATTGTGCATTTTTTATAGGTTTGTTGCAGTAGTTTGTTCTGTATATTTAATTATTTTTTTCCGATGTGATTTTGACCATTTTTAGTCCTTACATTTTAAAAAAGGAGGTACTTTTTTGCTGTATATAAGTGTGAGTTGTTAATCCCATAATGCTTGGAATAGTGGAGGTTGAACACTTTTAAGTGAGAAGACTCATACACGGTCCTATCACCTTAAAGTTTTGGATGAATATGTGGTGTCTCTTTCACTTGTGTGTTGCTCTTGATCCAATGTGGATGCTCCCCATGATGACGCAACACTTTTAGTCCTTAAAGAGAGACTAAAAACACTGGTTTTCTTAAATGTTAAGGATTAATAGCACCCGTTTTTATGAAAGGTCGGGACTAAAAATTGATAAAATTACGCTATATTATTTGATCTTATTAGAATATATGATAATGCTATGAATATTCTTTTTAACACACTCTTCAACACTTGTTTATTTGATAAAATTTATATGGATCCCACTAAATTTATATGGAACCCATATGATTTGGTGGGATCAAATATAAATTTCAATCAGTGTGTTGGAACATGTATGTTAAAGATTGTGTCGTGTGCGTGTGTGTCATACCCCAAAATTTGCCCTCCATCTACTCAAGAGATTTCATACATCCATACTCAAGGATTCCTCAAAAGTTGATCAGACAAACTCTCTCCTAGACAATCAACCCAAACTAGGGTTTGGTATCTCTCAAGTCAAGATGGATTTCCAACATCTCCAATGGCCTTCATGCCTCATATGCTTCAAAGATTCTCCATGTCAAGTTTCAAGCTTCACAAGTCAAGTTTCCTCGATAATTGCTCGATGGTTGAAAATCGTGTATTAGACAAAAAGTCAACTGTGGTCAACATATACCAAAACTTCGATTTTGATCAACATCCTCATTTTGAAGTTACATTCATCATTTGATCAAGGGTTGATCATGATTCATCAAGAAAACTCAAGATTTGCCCAAAAGTCAAACTTTCTAAATTAGGGTTTCTAGATGAAAAGTCAATGAACTTTGATCGATCATAACTTTCTCATACTTTCTCGAAATTTTCCCACCAAAGCTTGTTGTGAAGGAAATTCAATTCTCTAAAACTTCATGTCTCACAAGAATGTCCAAAAATGCTTCATTTGAGAGGTATAGCTCAAAACATTCTGGTCATTTTCAAAGTCAACAAAAGTTAACTTTTGTTTTGAATATATATTGAGCATGGTAACTCAATTGAGATGATACCAAAGACATTGGTTAGAGGACTCTTAGAGCTTTCCAAAAGTCCAAGAACACTCAAAATGTGGAAAATTGAGCAAGTTACACCATCCACAAGTTGGCAATTTTGGAAGAATGCACAAAGAGAGATACTTCAAAAATCAAATCTTTTGCAAAGGGCCTACTTTTTCTTCATCCTAACTTGTTCCTCAAGCAATTAGGAGTGTCCAAGCCCAAAGCCACGAATTTTTGATTTATTTTTCTATTTAATTTGTAATTTATTCATTTAAATGCAAATTAAATCTTAAAATAAATTATAAAATTGAAATTAATGGCAAAGATTGATTTTATTCTTTCCTTAAGGTCCAATTAACTCACAAATGCCAAGAAATTCAAATTGGAGCAAGAAAGGCAAGATTGGATTGAAATTGATCAAGCTTTGAAGATTTGATTTTCATGGAAATATCAAATTTGATTTCCATTGAATATTGATTGATTCTTTCCAAATTCAATCCCAAATCCATCCAGTATAAATATATGATGCATACCTATCAAGAAAGAACGAAAAAATTGCTCTACAAACCCTAACCTAAAGTCAAAATTTCGTGCACTGGGCTACTACAGACCATCGATCCAGCCACTTTCAATTGCTTTTGAGGATTCCATTGCATTCCTTGGCATCTTTAGAGTCGATCCAGACTCTTATATCACTCAAAACCATCCAGAATCAAGGAATCACGAATCGGTTTGTTCATACTTTTTTTCAAAATCGTGTTTCATTATTCATGCATTATTAACAAGTTTTGATGTTTGTTTCATGCTTAGAATAAAGTTTGCACGATTGTTAATTGCATTTCCATGGCCGAAACGTAATATGCCATAACTAGGGTTCTTGAGCTCGATTTAGGGCTTGGCTTATTAGGAAAAATTGGACAACGGACCTATACTGTTGCATTCAATGCTTCAGGAATCGATCCATGGCTTTAGAATTAATTTATATTATATATGCTGCTTCCATTTTGCGGGGCCTTTAGCGTCAAGAAAAGCGCGCTAGCTTCAAATATTCAAATTGGACGATGAAGCTTGCGCTGCATTGAAGAAGCGGAGACGACATCTGTTTTGTTCCATTCGATCCGGATTCCAAAAGCTTGACATATATGGCGAGTGGTAAAGGCGCCATTTTTCCGGATGCCCCTGGGTCATAGGTTCGAATCCGGCCAGGGCATGTTTTGCTTCTTTTTTTCACAAAGTTCATTATTTTTCATATTTTCCATATTCTAAATTTTTTCATCATATTTTAATTATTTTCATAATTTTTATTCTGCATTTAAAAATTACCAAAAACATTTTTTCTTTTTGCATTATTTTCATAAAAACTTTTATTTAATTTAATAAATTAAAAAATATAATTTTTGCATGCATATTTATTTTATTTTTATTTTAGCATTTAAATCATTATAAATTGCATTTTAATTATTAAACCTTTTCCAAAAAATCCCAAAAAATTATTTTAATATATTTATCTTATTTCCAGCATATATTAATTTTCTCATATTAAAATTTGCATTTTTCTAACATTTTTCCTCTTATTCAATTCATCTCGTATTTTCCGATTTCCCATTCTTTCACAGGTTCCGATTCGGATTCTTTTATTATTCTATTTTTTTTCCATAATGTAACTGCTCATGGGATGTAATAGTTTAAATTAGGCTTTTATTTTCCATAAGTTCAAATTATGTATTCGCCCCAAAGCCATGTAATAGCGTAGGTTTACCTTCCGCACTTTACATTCGCATTTTACTTTCCGCACCCTTATCAATTGCTAGTAATTAGGCGTGTATGGCAAGATAGTAATTGGACATAGCTCACACTAATCTTCAAGATAAAATATCTGAATTTGACACACTTCTCTCACACGCACCCTTAGTTCTCGATGCCTTCGATTCAAAATGGTCATGTCCCTCGAGCGTAGAGGTATTCTAGCACCGTTGCCTTCCAAACAAATCATCGTCCTTCGATACAAAGATCATAGACCCACGATGTCGCCTACGAATACATGATCTTGACCTCGATTGTCGCCTACGAAAATGATGATAGTCCTTCGATATGTGCTAGGATACTTCCTACAAGTTGCCTTCTATGACCATCCGATGTCCCTCGAATGTCCCGTTTACATCCAACGAATGGAGCTACCTCTAACTAATGGTATGGCTGCTATTCTAAAGGAATGTAGAAGTACAACAAAACGACCAATTTTGAGGGTAAATAAGTCTCTTAGTTGCTTGCTCTATCAAATGCTTTTACACACACTTTTTTCAAAGTTCAAATTCTTTTCAAAACAAACATTTCCAACACTTTGTATACACTCCTACATGAGTCATTATAAAGTCAAAGCGAAATGCCTTTTCAAAACATTTTTGTCAAACACACAGAAAGCAATTTTAAAAAAGTTATCTAAGAGCAACTAAGAGCCCGTAGAATAAACTACGGATGGAAGGGTGCTAATACCTTCCTTTCATAACCATTCTTCTACAGAACCTGTAATCTAACGAAGGTCTTTTTCTTACTTTTACCTTAATTGGATAAAAATAAAAGTCGATGGCGACTCTTGCTATCCGCACATTTGGATACAAAAATCCTACAAAGTCAGTTCACCGTATCACAGTGTGTGTTGCATTACATGTTTCTGTCTTGTATCCATGTTTTGTGTTTGCCGCTTCACTGAGGCTCATTTTTCATCAGGTGTACCTGTCAAAGCCATATTGCAAATGGGGCCCTATCTTCAGCGTTGGAGTAGAGAGCTTGAGTTTGGTATTGTTCCCAATGACATGTTTGACCCTGTGCCAGGTGAAGGTGAGCTATTTGCTAATGCTATCCTCTTACGTCTCGCTGATGCCTTTAGGGGAGGCAACACAGAAATCAGGCTTTCTGTTGTCAGAGTTTTCTTGATCGAGCGAAAGCACCATGATAACAGGAAGCACAAGCAGTGTAAAGGGTTGCTGTCAATGACCAGAGTAGCTAACCACTTGGAGTTGTTGAAGCGGGTAAAATCTGTTTTCAATAGTGGAGATTCAGAGTCCAAGACACTGGCTCTAGTTCTGTTTGGTTGCTGGGCTGATTTCGCCAATGACAATGCTCAGATACGATACTTGGTACTTTTCAGCCTTGTTTCTCCTCATGATTGTGAGGTAAGATTAGTGTCTTGTAGTTTTGCTGTTGTTCTAGATGCCTATGTATAAATAGTTCTTTATAACATCTCCCATTTACACTCACACATTATTATGTCACTTTAAATAGCCTGTCGTGTGTTTTATCTTTGTATTTTAAAAATTATGCAATTGAGAAACTACAATTTTGATGTGAGGTCCGAGGTTATATTGGAGTGGATTGTTGATATTTATAGATGTTATATTGTATTTTACATTATATACACAAGGAGGTTGATTGTGTAAGTATTCTAATTTTCTTTTCTTAATTTCTTTCCTTGTATAGCCAAACTTCTTAGCAGACGCTATGTTTTGATTGATTATCTGCATCAATGAATATGATATATTGTATTGGGTTTTTACAGGTAAGAGGATCATTGTTTGCTGCCGGTTGCTTTTGTGAGATATCCAATGATTTTGCATGTATTACATTGGAGATGCTGTTTAACATTATGAATTCACCTGCAGCATCCTTTCCTATAAAGTTGGCTACAGCACGGATTTTTGCAAAATTCAAATGCTCATATTCAGTTGCAAAGAAAGCATATAAGGTTGTTGCCTAGTTTTTTTCTTGGAACTATCACATATTATAACTGTTTTCTTATTTCTTAGGTGATGACTTATCTGATGCAGATAGGTCTGGAGCTGATATCAAATTCTTCAAATGAAGATATTCTTGTTATCATGCTATTCTCACTTTCAAAGTTGGCGTCCATTTCTACACTTCTTACCTCCAATCATGTACGTGCATTTTTTATTATACTACGATTTAGCCTTCATATTTGAAATTATAGCATAACTAATCACGAGTTTGTTGAAATAGTAATCTCTGATTTTCGCATTTTGCACTTTATTCATTTTAAAGAAGCTAAATTCTCCGAAGTCCACACGCGTTCTATGTATAATAATATTCTAAATGCTTGGATTCAGGTGGATTTTCTTGTTTCATTCCTAGAACGACAACTAACTTCGCATGTACGAGAAACAGTCTTAAGATGCATACATTTTTTATTCAGAAACAATCCATCTCTAAAGCTTTACAGCAATACGTCCTTTGAAGTCCAAGATGGACAATCCATGGAACTCTCTCCATCTGAATATGAAGCTTGGAAAGGTGATTGGACAGATGATGAAATGCTTGAACTAAGCAAATTGTTTTCTGATTCAGAAGTCCTTAACTGTATAGTTTAAGTTACTAAGTACTAACACACTTAGGATGTTGGTGTAAATTTTTTTTAAAAAAATTAAAATTTCATCTTCTCTAGCATATTTGAAGAGCAGGCTATGTTTACCCATGAAAGAAATGAAAATTTACCTAACATTAGTTTTTTTTAAGTCTTATTTATTAAGTTGAATTTTTGCTAGAGTAGATGTGGTTTTTCTAATTTTAGATTTAATTAATATTGTTTTTATATATGTTTTGTCTTCCCGTATTCACCTTTTTTGTGTTTTTTTTTGTGTTTTTTAATATATTTATCTAGATTACTATTGCTGTCTCTTAGATTGATGGTGCCATTATTAATTGAGATTTCTGGAAGTATCAATGTTTTTTAATATATGAATCTAGTTTAGTTTTCTTTCTTCTTTTATGATCTCAATGTTTTAGTTGGTTTTAGAAAAACAATTGAAATAGAACAACTTGACTCCTCACTCTAACAAACACTTATTGTCCTTTATCAAATGGAGAATTTTTAATTGCTAACAAAAAATTAAATACAATTCAAGTTAAAGTACTGTACTTTTTAATAAGATGAATAGTTAATAGTTAGTTGATTTGGTAATTGATCTTAGATTTAGTAGAGCGATGGTGCGGCGCCCCGAAGTTGTACCTAATGCTATTGTAGTTATGGATGTTAAATTGATTAATGTCAAGGCAGATGTTGATAAATAATTTACAAATAAATAGGAGTTTGTTGTTTGTGAATATATAATTCAATGGGTCTACACATAAGCTACAAATTTGGGGTTTGATAGTAGTTTGCGATAATGAGATGTGAAAGAAGTTGCAAGTACAAAAAACCTATCTAGAAATTGAAATGGGATGACATTATTAAAAAAAAATGAGTGCCCTTTTAAGTTTCGCGGGTATCTTAAGGCAAATGTTACATGAATATTTAATGTGATTTGTAATATACATAATCATGATTTGTGTTACAAGAAATTCGATCAACCGATTGTATGTCATTTTAATTTTAAGGAGAATGATCTTGTTTCTAACATGACAATGAACATGAACATGGTGCAACCTACTTGCAACTTTGAAATAGAAAAGACCTCATGATGTCTTAAATATTAAGCAAGTACACAATGATCATGCTTGAAACAAGAAGACGATAAGAGGTCCCACAACTAAAATGCAACAACTGTTGAAGCTTTTGGATGATGATCATTATCTATCTAGATATAAAGTGTGTGAGGATGGAGAAACCCTTTGAGATATATTTTGGAGTCATCCAGATTACATTAAGTTATTTCACATATTTCTCACAGTGCTCATAATTGATTTAACATATAAGACCAACAAGTACACACTTTCACTTCTAGAAAGTGTTGGTGTGACTTCTACGAAGATGACTTTTCAGTTGGTTCCTATTTTTGGAAAGTGAAAAAGAGGTCAGGGTTAGTGGGGTTTCAGAAGTGTGTCAGACCATGTTAAAGAAGCAGGAAAACATGTCAAAAGAAATTGTCAATGATCACGACACCTCACTAATGAATACAATTGCAATGTGTTTTCTACTTCATATGCATTACTTTGTAGGTATCACATAACAAAAAATATGAGGAGTAAAATTAAGCCTACGATACAGACAAAATAAATAAAGGGTGAAGAAGAGAAAATGGTAAAATGTGGTTTGATATTCAAAAAAGCATAATGAATACTTCGAATGTTATAACAAATTCTTCTATGGAAGAGTTATATGTCATATTTGTAATACATTTTTAAAAGGGTGTGTGAGAAATATCTTAATTTCTTGAAATATGTTGAAAGTATAATTCTAGACCAGGTGAAAGAGAAGATTATTTGTGCTTAGACCGATCAGGTTAGACACTTCGAAAATACAACAACTAACAAAGTTGAATCTGCTTATGCTACATTGAATTATTTGTTGGAAAATATTGGAAATCCATGACCCAAATGATCCAAAATCAGCATAATATACAAACATCACTTGGTCGTAGTATTACAGTATTATTTCATAGATTCATAGAAAATAATCTTTATTCATAGTTGGTGGACAATATGTCTTGAGCGAAATCAAATTTTATTTATCACAAGGCCAAACGAGCAGAGAAAGTAGGTTATGATAAGTGTGATTGTACACTTACAGATACGTACGATCTTCTATACACTTCTTTACTATAAAAGAAGATGAAACTTGATAGACCCATACGAATAGATAAGGTTTACATGCACTGGAAAGTACCTTGTTTTGATGACGATGGTGTGATGAAGGGTGGTAAATCAAATATATCTATCATGACCAAATTTGAAGTTATTCAAGATATATTTTGAAAGTTGATGACAACATGAAACTTCACATCAAAGAGAACACGAGGAAGATTACCTAACCAAAAACCACACATTTGAAACCACTTCGGAACCGATAAAAACAAAGGGCACTCCTAAGAATGTTAAATCAAAACAAAGTGACAATTCAACGAAGAGGTCTCCTTCCTATTTTGAACACGTTGATACGCGTTTTTCAGATTCTCCAACTTCAAAATCTCAAAAAGTATTTTCAAAGGTGCTCGCATTAGCAAACCATCTCCCTTCACCACATTTATAAAAAAGTCAAACACATTGAAGATATTGTGATTTTTATGCATAAATATACTAAACGAATTGTAGATGTTAAGGGTGGCGATAATTGCAATAATTGAGTTGTTTCAGCTTTTCCCAGAAGAGGAGAGGAGAATCATATACTTGTTTATCAACAACTTCTCAAAGAGTTGAAGGCACATAAGATATTATAACAAGTGTATATCATATGGTGTATTGATTTGACAAGATATGACTTCTCGAAAAATATTTTTTCCACTTTGCAATGGTCTACCTCAAAATCCAACCTGACACATTATGTGTATTATGTGCATTTTGATTAAGTTTATTAAAATCA